>OZ020607.1:75872002-76051945 GCA_963971545.1 Philophylla caesio
TCTTTGATAACTCCAACTAACCAGAGATAAGCTTTTGTTTTTGTTTTCTTAGATTGGCTTATTAATTTGGCTATATCCACATATATCTATTTCCTTGGGTTTTCCGTGCTTTGGGTTGTTTGTTTTTTTTTGCAAAATTTTTTTTTTGTCTTGGTGGTAATCGCATATGTAAATGCCTTATGAAAAGATCATGTATTTATCACCTTAGTTAATAATTGGTAGATAGTAAGTAAAGCTACACATATTTTAAGATCAACAATCTCTTAAGAATATTCCGAGTTAGTTTTTTTTTTTATTACTAAGTAGAGAAAATTTGGTTGAAAAAAAAAAATTAAATTTAAACTGTTAATGTAAGCTATGCCAAGGAGGCTTATGATGAGATAACGAATATAATTACCAATAAAGACAATGTCCCTTGTACGTGAAATATATCATGAGATAATTTTTAGGTGTTAGTAAAATGAGTGAGTAGAGGTAAGAATTGATTTCCTCTTGGTAAGGTTGGTGGCGGTAGTAGCGTAGTGTGCTCTTGGGGGGTTGCAAAAAAAAAAAAAAAGAAACCAAAAGTTTATTGGCCATATTGCAACCCATGGATGGACGGTTTGTGAGCCACAAAATATTAACTACCACCTATATATTTTTTTTTCTCGTTTTGTTGAGGGACCACCAACGGAGTTCCTCCAGATTGGTGTTTGTATTAGTATATCGGCCCGGTTATCACTATCGCGTAACGTAGAATGTCTTTTTGGTTCGAATTCTTAGGGACTCTATAATAATAAAATGTCCTAGTGCGGATAGCTTTCGGAATCGCCAAGAACCCCCCCAAGCCACTGAAGCCTAGCCTTGATCAACGGGTCCCGTTCGGCGGTTCTACTAGCTATAAACTCATGATTTCAATTCATCCAAACTCTCCCACTATGGGGACTATACATTTTTGGCGCCCAACGTGGGGCAGGCAAGTTCGTTGTTTATTTCCTTTTGGAAGCAAATTTAGCAAAGCTTAAGTCAAGATACAAACACCACGACGACTTGGTTGTCCCAAATTCTCATATATAGTTCACAAAAAAAAAAAACAAAAAAAAAAATAATGCTGTACGTAATATAATCTTTTCTTCCAATTCCGTTTTTTGGTTATAAGAGGGCTGGAGTTTGCTAGCACTTGACCAATGTCTGAGTGTCTGGACCGCTTTTTCCATAATCAAACTGCGGTATGATCTTAAATTGAATTTTCAGATGCAAAGAAGATATAGATTTTTTTGGTAAAAATATTGGGTTCCTGGAAAGATATGACTGGAGTTTTCTCGTGCTTGGCGCAGATTACGAGTCGGGATACCGTGAAATTTATTTCCGGGTTTCAACCCTTTCCTGTCAGTTGTAATAATCTATGGATTAGTGGATATCTGCCTATTTGGCGGGATTCATACCTCGAGAAAATTTTATTGGCCGTTCCCCTCGAATTGTGGATTTACCGATTTGTTAAGGCCTCGCGAGCCTAACTTCTGTCCCAATTCGCAAGAGTCGGGTACTTTTTGTTTGTTTCTTTAATTTAATTTAGTTAATACTGCATCTGAAAATACTTTATCCATGGCCCAATTTGTTATCCTATCTCTCAACAAAACGGTTTTCTACGCTGCTAGTTAAACCCTCCACACACCGGCCTTGAGGAAACGTTCTTTGTTTTTTTTTTAATACAATACTTTAGGCTTACCATACACTAGTAGGAAGTTTTCTTGACTTGTCATATAAGCCGAATAATTTTTTTTTTCTTATTATAATGCCCATTACACGAAGCGTGGAGAATATTCCCGCTGTGTTGGCCCTTTCAACGGAGGGGTCTGACTGCTCTATTTGCCAACATTCTATGAACGCGAAGCAAGAATGCCTTATCACCTTATGTAGTCACGTATTTCACAAGAAGTGCATTGAGATATGGCTAAAGGAACAGCATGAATGTCCGTGTTGTCGCCGACTTTGTCATTTCAAAGATTGCTTACCGCTCACCCTCACGAAGCCAATACAAAAAGAGGACAGTAGGCAAATCGCAAAGCATAGAGGACGTGGATCCGTACGAAGACCCGTAACTAGAAATTGGTGCAATCCTCTGCGCAGTTCTCCAGCTTCTAAATCGTTTGCCGGTAATGACACTCCAAACCAGACCATAGATGCAAATCCGCCAAATGTATCAATGCCTTTGATTGACATGGCTGATGACAATAGCCGACGACGTCTTTCCGCTGGCGAGACCGCCGCTGTTGACTACAACCGCGTCTCGCAGGTAGTCGAAGAAAGTGTGACACGATTGCTTTCTAACTTTGGGTTGATTCCTACGGACGTAGGCACGTATCGACGATCAAGTAATGGGCCGCGAGATGCCGCCACGGATTCTAACGTCAACCGAAACCCTGTAAATTTTCGCCCAGAAAATACCTTCAACATCATTCAAAATTGGAATGTTAAATACGATGGATCCTCCGAGGGTTTAACTGTCGATGAATTCATTTATCGGATTAGGTCGCTTACGCGGACTCATCTGAATAACGATTATTTCCTTTTGTGTAAGCATATACATATGCTCCTTCATGGTAAAGCGCGAGATTGGTATTGGAGATACCATAGGCAAATTTATATCATCGAGTGGCAGGATTTTTGCGCTGCTCTCAAATACCAATTTAAAGATTACCGCTCCAACTTTGATATAAGGAACAGATAAGAAGTCGCAAGCAAAGAGTCGGAAAATCCTTTGAAGAATATTATGATTGCATTTGTCGTATTTGCGATCGTTTGACTATTCCAATTGACGAAGAAGAATTTATCGAGATATTAGTTAGAAATCTTAAACCGGAAATTCGTCACGAATTACTATATGTTAATATACGCTCGGTGGCTCAACTATGCAAGTTGTGCCAAATGCAAGAAAATCTTCTTTCCGACGAAACTTATAGGCGTTCCCAACCCTCTCGACATATGCAGCCAATAATGGGCCGACATAACATTTCCGCTATCGAGGATGTTCCGATTCCTGAAGATCCTCTAGTAGACGATGTGAGAGGCAACATTGCTGCTGTGCAGCAAAAGGCTCCCTCAAAGTGTTGGAATTGTAGAGAGGAAGGTCACCATTGGCAGGATTGCCTTGCCAAGCGCACCGTATTTTGTTATGGTTGTGGGGAACATGACAACTATAAACCTCAATGTATCCAATGTACACCCCGACGGACGGAAAACTCCTTGAAGGGTGCATTGCGAAGCAATCGGATGCACCCGAAGTAACAGCTAAAAATAATTTCGTAATATCTAATGTCCCGGACAGTAAAGAAGAACGGCCACCGTATGATAGTAGGCATTTAAATCCATGCGGGGAAGATCCTTCCACAATACCGGAAACGCCAAAATCTAATTTTCCATTCCACTTAGTTCCGTACCTCGAAAGACTCCGAAATTATATGAAAGTCAAACAAAAAATTTTTAACGATAATATAATAGGGACACCAAGAAGAAATTCTCTACGAATTCAGAAATATTTTAAGGAAATTCGCCCCACAAGGCAGGCTTTACTTGCATCGATATTTGCTAATGACTCTGATGGGAGATTTTATGCAAAAGTATGCTTTTTAGTTTTTTCCGAGCTTGGGTAACTAGACACCGGAGCTAACATCAGCTGTATAGGTTCGACGTTAGCAGAAGTAGATTTTACTGGCTACAGTCAGTTTCACGCTATGCGAACAAACGCTAAAACTGCTGATGGTAAAGCGCATCGAGTAGTAGGGTGTTTAAGCGTGGATGTTTGGTACCCAGAAGTACGGAAAAAACTTTAAATTTTTATCATACCATCACTTTCCACTCGATTAATATTAGGGGTAGATTTTTGGAAAGAATTTGACCTTGCTCCAGCACTCATTTCTTCTGTTGCTTCGATCAAAGCCTCCTCAGATAGCCGTTCCGATCGTAACGAGAGTAATTCTGAGGCCGAACAGTTGCTAAAAAACCAAAGTTTCCGTTATCCCCTATGCAAAAACAACAACTATCTGCTATGAAATCCTTGTTCCCCAGTTTTGAAAAGCAGGGATTAGGTCGAACTTCATTAATCCGACATAGTATAGATGTGGCTGCCCATCAAGCAAAGATATGATCCTGTGAGTCCAAACGTGGAAAAGCTGATGTTCCAAGAAATTGATAGAATGCTGGAATTAGGTGTTATTGAACCCTCGGAAAGCCCCTGGAGTTCTCCCATGCGACTCGTGGCCAAGCCAGGAAAAATTCGGCTGTGCCTTGACGCGCGAAAATTAAACGACGTCCATTACCGAGCATCGAAGGTATTTTTGCTTGGCTACCGAAGGCGAACATAATTACGAAGCTGGACCTTAAAGACGCGTATTGGCAGATCACGAGAAATCAAAACCTTTAACAGCATTTACGGTACCTGGTCGTCCGTTGTACCAATTTGTAGTTATGCCATTTGGCCTTTGCAATGCGCCATCAACCATGTGTAGATTGATGGACGAAATTATTACCCCGGAACTCCGTCATTGCGTCTTTGGGTATTTGGATGACCTGTGTATAGTATCGGAAACCTTTGAGTCACACTTAGCGATTATAATTCGACTTGCCGAGCAATTCAAGAAAGCCAACCTCACTTTAAACATAAGCAAGAGTCAGTTTTGTGTAATCGAAGTAAACTATTTATCGCAAGGGGTGGTATATCGACGGATCCTTCAAAAATCGAGTCGATATTGTCCTGGCCAGTTCCACGTAACTTAAAGCAAGTGCGGGGATTTTTAGGAATCTGAGGGTGGTACCGCAGATTTATAGAAAATTTGTCTGAAGTCACATTTCCGATTACTGAAGTCCTCTCTACGAAAAAGAAATTTGCTTGGACAGCTGAGGCGCAAATCGCGTTTGAAAAATTTAAATTGTTACTTACTTCCACCCCAATATTACAAAATCCGGATTTTTCAAAAAAATTCTATCTGCATTGAGATGCCAGCGATTTTGGAATTGGGGAAGTTTTGATTCAGCTGTCGGAAGACGGTGCTGAAAAACCGGTCGCCTATATGTCAAAAAGCTAAACACAGCGGAAAGGAATTATAGCGTGACGGAGTGTTTAGCTGCAATAATCGCAATTGAAAAATTTCGATGCTATCTGGAGCTACAAGAATTTTAAATAATAACGGATCATTCCAGCTTAATTTGGCTTTTGCGTCAGCCACATTTAAGTGGGCGGTTAGCTCGTTGGGCTTAAAAGCTTCAAGGCTATACCTTTACTATCTCGCATCGCAAGGAAAAAGTAAATGTTGCGCCGGACGCGTTATAGCGAATACCCTCAGAAACGGGAATCGCCTCCATGGAAGTCGTGGGTCCAGAAATTGATTTGGACTCGCCTACCTTTTTTGACAAGGATTATGAAGAATTAAAAACTAAAATTGTATCCGAAAAAGATAAGCGTCCTGACTTGCGAGTAGTCCGCACCGAACATAGTTCGGATTGCCCGATGCAGGAAGAGCAAGCGTGGAAGTTATGGGTACCGGAAAAACTTCGGGAGGATGTGATTCGGCGAGCACATGACTGTGTTATAGCAGGGCATGGTGGGATGAATAAAACGTTAGAGCGGATTCGCCGCTGCCTATTTTGGCCAGGTTTAGTGACACAAGTACGCCAGTATGTTAGGAATTGTCAAACTTGTAAAGAAACGAAAGCTCCCAACCATATTTTAAGACCACCCATGGGAAACCAATCAGTTTCTGTACGCCCATTCCAACGACTGTACGCTGATTTCCTTGGCCCGTACCCTCGAAGTCGTAGAGGAAATATTGGACTCTTAATAATTGTCGATCATTTCAGCAAATTCCACTGGCTATGTCAAGTGCGGAAATTCACCTCCACTGTCATTCAAGAGTTTCTTTTGAAAGAGA
This sequence comes from Philophylla caesio, assembly GCA_963971545.1. NCBI lineage: Eukaryota > Metazoa > Arthropoda > Insecta > Diptera > Tephritidae > Philophylla > Philophylla caesio. The sequence continues at coordinate 75,877,909 of OZ020607.1, forward strand.
TATTCCATTGCTTCGGCGTACCGGAGACCTTAATAAGCGATAACGGTATCCAATTTAAATCGAAAGAGTTTAATGCATTTTTAACGGAATACGGAATAAATCATATCTATACGGCGCTGTATTCTCCCCAAAGTAATGCGTCGGAAGGTGTTAATCGCTCGTTGATCGCGGGAATACGTGCATACATTAAAAATTATCACCAGCGGTGGGACGAAAACCTAAGTGGCATTAGTTGTGCACCGCAGAAAAACGGTGGAGCTGAGAAGACGTCTAGGTCAAATAAACCCATCTACCCAAATCTCCAAACAGCTAATTTAACACCAAATTGCATTAGCCGCTGTAAGTATAACTGCCCTCGTTTTGGCACCATTACTTTGGAACTTACCGGCGTTATCTATTTGCAGCAAATTCTAGAAAATATCCAAAGAAAAGATTTCCTTGGCTGCCATACGAGTTTAGTTCAGTTTCCTAATTTCCTTAAACAACGAGTAAATATACCATATCTAGACTCTCTATTTCTATTCTCATGCTTTATATATTACCTTCCTTAGCGCTGAATTCGCAGAAAAACGGGGTAGCCAAAAGTTTAGTACGCAAAGCTCCCCTGTTCTTGATGCGCTCCGCTTCAACTGTGCCGCATGGTGCCGGTTGCGCTCAGTGTCCCCCCCAACACTTCCGCGCTTCATACATGCGGAATGACGACGCCTATCGCGAAAACCAATTGAAGTTAGTAGGATTCTAAAATCGGCCTAAAACCGTAAGAACCAGGCCGGAAAAAACGTGGCGGTTTGAAGCAACCTGCGCGACCCAAAATCTACATTAGAAACAGTGATTCGTGAGCCCCTATTAAAATCATATCGCGGATTGTTAGTGAAACCATCACATACAAAAAAAAAAAACAAAAAAACAGAAATACTCGTATAATAATATCCACTTATGGTATAATGGATGTATGTACATATATGCGTTTGGGGTAGATACATATACCCAAACAAGTGACACCGTGTATACACGTGTATGTACAAATAAACATCCATGTACATTCATACATACATATGTCTTGTATTTTCGCAGGCTTATGCACTTAAAACCTTTTGAAAAAAAGGGAACAAAAAAAAAAGAAAAATTTTTTTTTTTTTGGAATAAGAATAATAATAATACTAATAGTAAAAATAATCTGTCGAATGGTCACAAAATTTAGTTCAGAACAATTTATTTTGAGCAGACTTTATGTAAATTCAGAAAATGGAAAAGCCATAGTGCACACAAATTGAGCATACGAAAAGTCAAGTAAGGAACAAGTGAAATAGAAAAATAAAACAAAAAAAACAAAAAAAAAAAAAAACGTATCTACATACTTATTTACATCGATACCGGCGCTTATGGCTAGCCTAACAGCCGAACAACAACCAAACATTTACTGCTCTCTTAAACCTAGCTCTTCTACTGCAACAACAACGGGAAAGGCCTTTCATCGTTTCGCAGCGGATCACTAGGTGAGTCATGTTATACATATTCTTTTTTTTTAATTCTTCTTCTGACTGGTTTCGTGATGCGAATCATTCGGAAGGTTTATCGTTGCTTATATACCGTTTTGGAGATCTTTGATAACTCCAACTAACCAGAGATAAGCTTTTGTTTTTGTTTTCTTAGATTGGCTTATTAATTTGGCTATATCCACATATATCTATTTCCTTGGCTTTTCCTTGCTTTGGGTTGTTTGTTTTTTTTTGCAAAATTTTTTTTTTTGTCTTGGTGGTAATCGCATATGTAAATGCCTTATGAAAAGATCATGTATTTATCACCTTAGTTAATAATTGGTAGATAGTAAGTAAAGCTACACATATTTTAAGATCAACAATCTCTTAAGAATATTCCGAGTTAGTTTTTTTTTTTATTACTAAGTAGAGAAAATTTGGTTGAAAAAAAAAAATTAAATTTAAACTGTTAATGTAAGCTATGCTAAGGAGGCTTATGATGAGATAACGAATATAATTACCAATAAAGACAATGTCCCTTGTACGAGAAATATATCATGAGATAATTTTTAGGTGTTAGTAAAATGAGTGAGTAGAGGTAAGAATTGATTTCCTCTTGGTAAGGTTGGTGGCGGTAGTAGCGTAGTGTGCTCTTGGGGGGTTGCAAAAAAAAAAAAAAAGAAACCAAAAGTTTATTGGCCATATTGCAACCCATGGATGGACGGTTTGTGAGCCACAAAATATTAACTACCACCTATATATTTTTTTTTCTCGTTTTGTTGAGGGACCACCAACGGAGTTCCTGTAGATTGGTGTTTGTTTTAGTATATCGGCCCGGTTATCACTATCGCGTAACGTAGAATGTCTTTTTGGTTCGAATTCTTAGGGACTCTATAATAATAAAATGTCCTAGTGCGGATAGCTTTCGGAATCGCCAAGAACCCCCCCAAGCCACTGAAGCCTAGCCTTGATCAACGGGTCCCGTTCGGCGGTTCTACTAGCTATAAACTCATGATTTCAATTCATCCAAACTCTCCCACTATGGGGACTATGCATTTTTGGCGCCCAACGTGGGGCAGGCAAGTTCGTTGTTTATTTCCTTTTGGAAGCAAATTTAGCAAAGGTTAAGTCAAGATACAAACACGACGACGACTTGGTTGTCCCAAATTCTCATATATAGTTCACAAAAAAAAAAAAAAAAAATAATAATGCTGTACGTAATATAATCTTTTCTTCCAATTCCGTTTTTTGGTTATAAGAGGGCTGGAGGTTGCTAGCACTTGACCAATGTCTGAGTGTCTGGACCGCGTTTTCCATAATCAAACTGCGGTATGATCTTAAATTGAATTTTCAGATGCAAAGAAGATATAGATTTTTTTGGTAAAAATATTGGGTTCCTGGAAAGATATGACTGGAGTTTTCTCGTGCTTGGCGCAGATTACGAGTCGGGATACCGTGAAATTTATTTCCGGGTTTCAACCCTTTCCTGTCAGTTGTAATAATCTATGGATTATTGGATATCTGCCTATTTGGCGGGATTCATACCTCGAGAAATACTTAGCTAGCATAAAATTTTATTGGCCGTTCCCCTCGAATTGTGATTTTACCGATTTGTTAAGGCCTCGCGCGCCTAACTTCTGTCCCAATTCGCAAGAGTCGGGTACTTTTTGTTTGTTTCTTTAATTTAATTTAGTTAATACTGCATCTGAAAATACTTTATCCATAGCCCAATTTGTTTATCCTATCTCTCAACAAAACGGTTTTCTACGCTGCTAGTTAAACCCTCCACACACCGGCCTTGAGGAAACGTTCTTTGTTTTTTTTTTAATACAATACTTTAGGCTTACCATACACTAGTAGGAAGTTTTCTTGACTTGTCATATAAGCCGAATAATTTTTTTTTTTCTTATTATAATGCCCATTACACGAAGCGTGGAGAATATTCCCGCTGTGTTGGCCCTTTCAACGGAGGGGTCTGACTGCTCTATTTGCCAACATTCCATGAACGCGAAGCAATAATGCCTTATCACCTTATGTAATCACGTATTTCACAAGGAGTGCATTGAGATATGGCTAAAGGAACAGCATGAATGTCCGTGTTGTCGCCGACTTTGTCATTTCAAAGATTGCTTACCGCTCACCCTCACGAAGCCAACACAAAAAGAGGACATTAGGCAAATCGCAAAGTATAGAGGACGTGGATCCGTACGAAGACCCGTAACTAGAAATTGGTGCAATCCTCTGCGCAGTTCTCCAGCTTCTAAATCGTTTGCCGGTAATGACACTCCAAACCAGACCATAGATGCAAATCCACCAAATGTATCAATGCCTTTGATTGACATGGCTGATGACAATAGCCGACGACGTCTTTCCGCTGGCGAGACCGCCGCTGTTGACTACAACCGCGTCTCGCAGATAGTCGAAGAAAGTGTGACACGATTGCTTTCTAACTTTGGTTTGATTCCTACGGACGTAGGCACGTATCGACGATCAAGTAATGGGCCGCGAGATGCCGCCACGGATTCTAACGGATTCTGTTCCCTCACCTCTGCTATTATTCCGCAGATATCTTCCGAGGAAGTATTTTATTATTTGAGTAACTTAAAAGAATCATTTAAGGCTGGCCCCGATTCGATCCCGACGTGTTTCCTCATTAACTGTGCTAAACATATTTATGTGCCCTTAACTAATTTATTTAATCTTTCTCTTAAGCTTGGGATTTTCCCTTCAGCTTGGAAAGAATCATTCATTATACCACTTTATAAGACCGGGAGTAGGTCCTCTATAGAAAATTACCGCGGTATAGCTAAGCTTTCTGCTATTCCTAAATTATTCGAAGCTATTGTTGTTGACCATTTAACGTATTCCATATCCTCTACAATTTCTAGCACACAACATGGGTTCTCTAAGGGTAAATCTACCGTTACAAACTTGCTTGAGTTCACAACTCATGTTTCAAATGGATTCAGAGAATTTATGCACACTGATGTTATATACACTGATTTTAGTAAAGCATTCGACAGAGTAAGTCACTCTTTACTGATCCATAAACTCGATCTCCTTGGTTTTCAACCTAATCTCCTTCGTTGGATGGCTTCTTACCTCATTGACAGAACACAACGAGTTCTTTTTAAAAATAGTTCCTCAAACATTATTCATGTTTCTTCAGGGGTCCCGCAAGGAAGTCACCTTTGTCCGATTCTGTTTTTACTTTTTATAAATGACTTACCTTCTGTAATAAATTATTCAAAAATTTTATTGTATGCTGATGATGTAAAGCTTTTTAGATCGTATCATTCTGTTGAGGAAAGGTCCTTACTACAAGCGGATTTAAATAGCATGACTAACTGGTGTGAAATAAATTACATGCCACTAAACCTTAAAAAATGTAAAGTAATGTGCTTTTCTCGCAGAGCAGTTCAACCAGCATCTTATGAAATAGGTAACCATAACCTCGAACAAGTGTTTAACTTTGTTGATCTTGGAATTACAATGGATCCGAAATTTAATTTTAATCTTCACATCAATGTTACAGTTAACAAAGCCAAGGGTGTTTTTGCATTTGTAAATCGGTGGTCAAAAGAATTCAATGACCCTTACATCACGAAGGCTCTGTTCACAACGTTAGTGAGGCCCATACTGGAATATGGATCTGTTGTTTGGAACCCGCGCTATCAAGTTCATTCCGACAGAATAGAGTCCATTCAAAAACAATTTCTGGTTTTTGCTTTAAGAAATTTTCGTTGGGATTCTCAGTACAACTTGCCGCCATATATAAGTCGTTTAAAACTCATTAATCTTCCTACACTTGCTAGTCGTAGAGAAATGCTAGGCATTGTATTTTTGGTCAAGTTACTGACAGGCTTGATCTCTAGCCCATATCTTCTTAGCGAAATAAAACTTAACGTTCCCTCCAGAATTTCAAGACATTTCCGGCCTCTCTTTCTGAAGCCATGTAAAAGTAATTTTGAGTTAAATGAGCCACTCCGTAGTTTGTGTCAGGATTTTAACACTCACTCCGGTTCTTTTGATATTTCAGACTCACTTTTTTACATAAAGAAAACTATACTCAATCCTCTCAATAATTAATACATACATACATATACATATATTACTATTCGATCAGCTGATGAGCATTTGTTCTGTAGCTGAACAGTTTTAGATCTCGACACTTAACAAACCTCTGCCTTTCATGACTCGGCGCAATATATATGAAAAAACAAAAATTTTTTTTTTTTTATATATCCGTGCGTCATGCGGATGCGCCCCTCGCGTCGGTCGGGCGGGTATGGAGGGATACAACCGTTGGGATTATTATTATTATTAAAATGTTAAATACGATGGATCCTCCGAGGGTTTAACTGTCGATGAATTCATTTATCGGATTAGGTCGCTTACGCGGACTCATCTGAATAACGATTATTTCCTTTTGTGTAAGCATATACATATGCTCCTTTATGGTAAAGCGCGAGATTGGTATTGGAGATACCATAGGCAAATTGATATCATCGAGTGGCAGGATTTTTGCGCTGCTCTCAAATACCAATTTAAAGATTACCGCTCCAACTTTGATATAAGAGAACAGATAAGAAGTCGCAAGCAAAGAGTCGGAAAATCCTTTGAAGAATATTATGATTGCATTTGTCGTATTTGCGATCGTTTGACTATTCCAATTGACGAAGAAGAATTTATCGAGATATTAGTTAGAAATCTTAAACCGGAAATTCGTCACGAATTACTATATGTTAATATACGCTCGGTGGCTCAACTATGCAAGTTGTGCCAAATGCGAGAAAATCTTCTTTCCGACGAAACTTATAGGCGTTCCCAACCCTCTCGACATATGCAGCCAATAATGGGGCGACGTAACATTTCCGCTATCGAGGATGTTCCGATTCCTGAAGATCCTCTAGTAGACGATGTGAGAGGCAACATTGCTGCTGTGCAGCAAAAGGCTCCCTCAAAGTGTTGGAATTGTAGAGAGGAAGGTCACCATTGGCAGGATTGCCTTACCAAGCGCACCGTATTTTGTTATGGTTGTGGGGAACATGACAACTATAAACCTCAATGTAGCCAATGTACACCCCGACGGACGGAAAACTCCTTGAAGGGTGCATTGCGAAGCAATCGGATGCACCCGAAGTAACAGCTAAAAATAGTTTCGTAATATCTAATGTCCCGGACAGTAAAGAAGAACGGCCACCGTATGATAGTAGGCATTTAAATCCATGCGGGGAAGATCCTTCCACAATACCGGAAACGCCAAAATCTAATTTTCCATTCCACTTAGTTCCGTACCTCGAAAGTATCCGAAATTATATGAAAGTCAAACAAAAAATTTTTAACGATAATACAATAGGGACACCAAGAAGAAATTCCCTACGAATTCAGAAATATTTTAAGGAAATTCGCCCCACAAAGCAGGCTTTACTTGCATCGATATTTGCTAATGACTCTGATGGGAGATTTTATGCAAAAGTATGCTTTTTAGATTTTTCCGAGCTTGGGTTACTGGACACCGGAGCTAACATCAGCTGTATAGGTTCGACGTTAGCAGAAGTAGATTTTACTGGCTACAGTCAGTTTCACGCTATGCGAACAAACGCTAAAACTGCTGATGGTAAAGCGCATCGAGTAGTAGGGTGTTTAAGCGTGGATGTTTGGTACCAAGAAGTACGGAAAAAACTTTAAATTTTTATCATACCATCACTTTCCACTCGATTAATATTAGGGGTAGATTTTTGGAAAGAATTTGACCTTGCTCCAGCACTCATTTCTTCTGTTGCTGCGATCAAAGCCTCCTCAGATAGCCGTTCCGATCGTAACGAGAGTAATTCTGAGGCCGAACAGTTGCTAAAAAACCAAAGTTTCCGTTATCCCCTATGCAAAACCAACAACTATCTGCTATGAAATCCTTGTTCCCCAGTTTTGAAAAGCAGGGATTAGGTCGAACTTCATTAATCCGACATAGTATAGATGTGGCTGCGGCAAGGCCCATCAAGCAAAGATATGATCCTGTGAGTCCAAACGTGGAAAGTCTGATGTTCCAAGAAATTGATAGAATGCTGGAATTAGGTGTTATTGAACCCTCGGAAAGCCCCTGGAGTTCTCCCATGCGACTCGTGGCCAAGCCAGGAAAAATTCGGCTGTGCCTTGACGCGCGAAAATTAAACGACGTCCATTACCGAGCATCGAAGGTATTTTTGCTTGGCTACCGAAGGCGAACATAATTACGAAGCTGGACCTTAAAGACGCGTATTGGCAGATCACGAGAAATCAAAACCTTTAACAGCATTTACGGTACCTGGTCGTCCGTTGTACCAATTTGTAGTCATGCCATTTGGCCTTTGCAATGCGCCATCAACCATGTGTAGATTGATGGACGAAATTATTCCCCCGGAACTCCGTCATTGCGTCTTTGGGTATTTGGATGACCTGTGTATAGTATCGGAAACCTTTGAGTCACACTTAGCGATTCTAATTCGACTTGCCGAGCAATTCAAGAAAGCCAACCTCACTTGAAACATAAGCAAGAGTCAGTTTTGTGTAACCGAAGTAAACTATTTGGGTTATGTTATCGCAAGGGGTGGTATATCGACGGATCCTTCAAAAATCGAGTCGATATTGTCTTGGCCAGTTCCACGTAACTTAAAGCAAGTGCGGGGATTTTTAGGAATCTGAGGGTGGTACCGCAGATTTATAGAAAATTTGTCTGAAGTCACATTTCCGATTACTGAAGTCCTCTCTACGAAAAAGAAATTTGCTTGGACAGCTGAGGCGCAAATCGCGTTTGAAAAATTGAAATTGTTACTTACTTCCACCCCAATATTACAAAATCCGGATTTTTCAAAAAAATTCTATCTGCATTGAGATGCCAGCGATTTTGGAATTGGGGAAGTTTTGATTCAGCTGTCGGAAGACGGTGCTGAAAAACCAGTCGCCTATATGTCAAAAAGCTAAACACAGCGCAAAGGAATTATAGCGTGACGGAGAGTGTTTAGCTGCAATAATCGCAATTGAAAAATTTCGATGCTATCTGGAGCTACAAGAATTTTAAATAATAACGGATCATTCCAGCTTAATTTGGCTTTTGCGTCAGCCACATTTAAGTGGGCGGTTAGCTTCTTGGGCTTAAAAGCTTCGAGGCTATACCTTTACTATCTCGCATCGCAAGGGAAAAGTAAATGTTGTGCCGGACGCGTTATCGCGAATACCCTCAGAAACGGGAATCGCCTCCATGGAAGTCGTGGGTCCAGAAATTGATTTGGACTCGCCTCCCTTTTTTGACAAGGATTATGAAGAATTAAAAACTAAAATTGTATCCGAAAAAGATAAGCGTCCTGACTTGCGAGTAGTCCGCACCGAACATAGTTCGGGTTGCCCGATGCAGGAAGAGCAAGCGTGGAAGTTATGGGTACCGGAAAAACTTCGGGAGGATGTGATTCGGCGAGCACATGACTGTGTTATAGCAGGGCATGGTGGGATGAATAAAACGTTAGAGCGGATTCGCCGCTGCCTATTTTGCCCAGGTTTAGTGACACAAGTACCCCAGTATGTTAGGAATTGTCAAACTTGTAAAGAAACGAAAGCTCCCAACCATATTTTAAGACCACCCATGGGAAACCAATCAGTTTCTGTACGCCCATTCCAACGACTGTACGCTGATTTCCTTGGCCCGTACCCTCGAAGTCGTAGAGGAAATATTGGACTCTTAATAATTGTCGATCATTTCAGCAAATTCCACTGGCTATGTCAAGTGCGGAAATTCACCTCCACTGTCATCCAAGAGTTTCTTTTGAAAGAGATATTCCATTGCTTCGGCGTACCGGAGACCTTAATAAGCGATAACGGTGTCCAATTTAAATCGAAAGAGTTTAATGCATTTTTAACGGAATACGGAATAAATCATATCTATACGGCGCTGTATTCTCCCCAAAGTAATGCGTTGGAACGTGTTAATCGCTCGTTGATCGCGGGAATACGTGCATACATTAAAAATGATCACCAGCGGTGGGACGAAAACCTAAGTGGCATTAGTTGTGCACCGCAGAAAACGGTGGAGCTGAGAAGACGTCTGGGTCAAATAAACCCATCTACCCAAATCTCCAAACAGCTAATTTAACACCAAATTGCATTAGCCGCTGTAAGTATAACTGCCCTCGTTTTGGCACCATTACTTTGGAACTTACCGGCGTTATCTATTTGCAGCAAATTCTAGAAAATATCCAAAGAAAAGATTTCCTTGGCTGCCATCCGAGTTTAGTTCAGTTTCCTAATTTCCTTAAACAACGAGTAAATATACCATATCTAGACTCTCTATTTCTATTCTCATGCTTTATATATTACCTTCCTTAGCGCTGAATTCGCAGAAAAACGGGGTAGCCAAAAGTTTAGTACGCAAAGCTCCCCTGTTCTTGATGCGCTCCGCTTCAACTGTGCCGCATGGTGCCGGTTGCGCTCAGTGTCCCCCCCAACACTTCCGCGCTTCATACATGCGGAATGACGACGCCTATCGCGAAAACCAATTGAAGTTAGTAGGATTCTAAAATCGGCCTAAAACCGTAAGAACCAGGCCGGAAAAAACGTGGCGGTTTGAAGCAACCTGCGCGACCCAAAATCTACATTAGAAACAGTGATTCGTGAGCCCCTATTAAAATCATATCGCGGATTGTTAGTGAAACCATCACATAAAAAAAAAAAACAGAAATACTCGTATAATAATATCCACTTATGGTATAATGGATGTATGTACATATATGAGTTTGGGGTAGATACATATACCCAAACAAGTGACACCGTGTATACACGTGTATGTACAAATAAACATCCATGTACATTCATACATACATATGTCTTGTATTTTCGCAGGCTAATGCACTTAAAACCTTTTGAAAAAAAGGGAACAAAAAAAAAAGAAAAAAATTTTTTTTTTTGGAATAATAATAATAATACTAATAGTAAAAATAATCTGTCGAATGGTCACAAAATTTAGTTCAGAACAATTTATTTTGAGCAGACTTTATGTAAATTCAGAAAATGGAAAAGCCATAGTGCACACAAATTGAGCATACGAAAAGTCAAGTAAGGAACAAATGAAAAAAAAAAAAAACAAAAAAAAAAACAAAAAAAAAAAAAAACGTATCTACATACTTATGTACATCGATACCGGCGCTTATGGCTAGCCTAACAGCCGAACAACAACCAAACATTTACTGCTCTCTTAAACCTAGCTCTTCTACTGCAACAACAACGGGAAAGGCCTTTCATCGTTTCGCAGCGGATCACTAGGTGAGTCATGTTATACATATTCTTTTTTTTTAATTCTTTTTCTGACTGGTTTCGTGATGCGAATCGTTCGGAAGGTTTATCGTTGCTTATATACCGCTCTGGAGATCTTTGATAACTCCAACTAACCAGAGATAAGCTTTTGTTTTTGTTTTCTTAGATTGGCTTATTAATTTTGCTATATCCACATATATCTATTTCCTTGGCTTTTCCGTGCTTTGGGTTGTTTGTTTTTTTTTTTGCAATATTTTTTTTTTGGCTTGGTGGTAATCGCATATGTAAATGCCTTATGAAAAGATCATGTATTTATCACCTTAGTTAATAATTGGTAGATAGTAAGTAGAGCTACACATATTTTAAGATCAACAATCCCTTAAGAATATTCCGAGTTAGTTTTTTTTTTTTATTACTAAGTAGAGAAAATTTGGTTGAAAAAAAAAAATTAAATTTAAACTGTTAATGTAAGCAATGCCAAGGAGGCTTATGATGAGATAACGAATATAATTACCAATAAAGACAATGTCCCTTGTACGTGAAATATATCATGAGATAATTTTTAGGTGTTAGTAAAATGAGTGAGTAGAGGTAAGAATTGATTTCCTCTTGGTAAGGTTGGTGGCGGTAGTAGCGTAGTGTGCTCTTGGGGGGTTGCAAAAAAAAAAAAAAAAAAAAACCAAAAGTTTATTGGCCATATTGCAACCCATGGATGGACGGTTTGTGAGCCACAAAATATTAACTACCACCTATATATTTTTTTTTCTCGTTTTGTTGAGGGACCACCAACGGAGTTCCTGTAGATTGGTGTTTGTTTTAGTATATCGGCCCGGTTATCACTATCGCGTAACGTAGAATGTCTTTTTGGTTCGAATTCTTAGGGACTCTATAATAATAAAATGTCCTAGTGCGGATAGCTTTCGGAATCGCCAAGAACCCCCCCAAGCCACTGAAGCCTAGCCTTGATCAACGGGTCCCGTTCGGCGGTTCTACTAGCTATAAACTCATGATTTCAATTCATCCAAACTCTCCCACTATGGGGACTATACATTTTTGGCGCCCAACGTGGGGCAGGCAAGTTCGTTGTTTATTTCCTTTTGGAAGCAAATTTAGCAAAGGTTAAGTCAAGATACAAACACGACGACGACTTGGTTGTCCCAAATTCTCATATATAGTTCACAAAAAAAAAAAAAAAAAAAAAAAAATAATGCTGTACGTAATATAATCTTTTCTTCCAATTCCGTTTTTTGGTTATAAGAGGGCTGGAGTTTGCTAGCACTTGACCAATGTCTGAGTGTCTGGACCGCGTTTTCCATAATCAAACTGCGGTATGATCTTAAATTGAATTTTCAGATACAAAGAAGATATAGATTTTTTTGGTAAAAATATTGGGTTCCTGGAAAGATATGACTGGAGTTTTCTCGTGCTTGGCGCAGATTACGAGTCGGGATACCGTGAAATTTATTTCCGGGTTTCAACCCTTTCCTGTCAGTTGTAATAATCTATGGATTAGTGGATATCTGCCTATTTGGCGGGATTCATACCTCGAGAAATACTTAGCTAGCATAAAATTTTATTGGCCGTTCCCCTCGAATTGTGAATTTACCGATTTGTTAAGGCCTCGCGCGCCTAACTTCTGTCCCAATTCGCAAGAGTCGGGTACTTTTTGTTTGTTTCTTTAATTTAATTTAGTTAATACTGCATCTGAAAATACTTTATCCATAGCCCAATTTGTTTATCCTATCTCTCAACAAAACGGTTTTCTACGCTGCTAGTTAAACCCTCCACACACCGGCCTTGAGGAAACGTTCTTTGTTTTTTTTTTAATACAATACTTTAGGCTTACCATACACTAGTAGGAAATTTTCTTGACTTGTCATATAAGCCGAATAATTTTTTTTTTTCTTATTATAATGCCCATTACACGAAGCGTGGAGAATATTCCCGCTGTGTTGGCCCTTTCAACGGAGGGGTCTGACTGCTCTATTTGCCAACATTCCATGGCCGCGAGATGCCGCCACGGATTCTAACGTCAACCAAAACCCTGTAAATTTTCGCCCAGAAAAGACCATTAACATCATTCAAAATTGGAATGTTAAATACGATGGATCCTCCGAGGGTTTAACTGTCGATGAATTCATTTATCGGATGAGGTCGCTTACGCGGACTCATCTGAATAACGATTATTTCCTTTTGTGTAAGCATATACATATGCTCCTTCATGGTAAAGCGCGAGATTGGTATTGGAGATACCATAGGCAAATTGATATCATCGAGTGGCAGGATTTTTGCGCTGCTCTCAAATACCAATTTAAAGATTACCGCTCCAACTTTGATATAAGAGAACAGATAAGAAGTCGCAAGCAAAGAGTCGGAAGATCCTTTGAAGAATATTATGATTGCATTTGTCGTATTTGCGATCGTTTGACTATTCCAATTGACGAAGAAGAATTTATCGAGATATTAGTTAGAAATCTTAAACCGGAAATTCGTCACGAATTACTATATGTTAATATACGCTCGGTGGCTCAACTATGCAAGTTGTGCCAAATGCGAGAAAATCTTCTTTCCGACGAAACTTATAGGCGTTCCCAACCCTCTCGACATATGCAGCCAATAATGGGGCGACGTAACATTTCCGCTATCGAGGATGTTCCGATTCCTGAAGATCCTCTAGTAGACGATGTGAGAGGCAACATTGCTGCTGTGCAGCAAAAGGCTCCCTCAAAGTGTTGGAATTGTAGAGAGGAAGGTCACCATTGGCAGGATTGCCTTGCCAAGCGCACCGTATTTTGTTATGGTTGTGGGGAACATGACAACTATAAACCTCAATGTAGCCAATGTACACCCCGACGGACGGAAAACTCCTTGAAGGGTGCATTGCGAAGCAATCGGATGCACCCGAAGTAACAGCTAAAAATAGTTTCGTAATATCTAATGTCCCGGACAGTAAAGAAGAACGGCCACCGTATGATAGTAGGCATTTAAATCCATGCGGGGAAGATCCTTCCACAATACCGGAAACGCCAAAATCTAATTTTCCATTCCACGGAACCTCGGTACGGAACCTCGAAAGACTCCGAAATTATATGAAAGTCAAACAAAAAATTTTTAACGATAATACAATAGGGACACCAAGAAGAAATTCCCTACGAATTCAGAAATATTTTAAGGAAATTCGCCCCACAAGGCAGGCTTTACTTGCATCGATATTTGCTAATGACTCTGATGGGAGATTTTATGCAAAAGTATGCTTTTTAGGTTTTTCCGAGCTTGGGTTACTGGACACCGGAGCTAACATCAGCTGTATAGGTTCGACGTTAGCAGAAGTAGATTTTACTGGCTACAGTCAGTTTCACGCTATGCGAACAAACGCTAAAACTGCTGATGGTAAAGCGCATCGAGTAGTAGGGTGTTTAAGCGTGGATGTTTGGTACCAAGAAGTACGGAAAAAACTTTAAATTTTTATCATACCATCACGTTCCACTCGATTAATATTAGGGGTAGATTTTTGGAAAGAATTTGACCTTGCTCCAGCACTCATTTCTTCTGTTGCTGCGATCAAAGCCTCCTCTGATAGCCGTTCCGATCGTAACGAGAGTAATTCTGAGGCCGAACAGTTGCTAAAAAACCAAAGTTTCGGTTATCCCCTATGCAAAAATAACAACTATCTGCTATAAAATCCTTGTTCCCCAGTTTTGAAAAGCAGGGATTAGGTCGAACTTCATTAATCCGACATAGTATAGATGTGGCTGCGGCAAGGCCCATCAAGCAAATATATGATCCTGTGAGTCCAAACGTGGAAAAGCTGATGTTCCAAGAAATTGATAGAATGCTGGAATTAGGTGTTATTGAACCCTCGGAAAGCCCCTGGAGTTCTCCCATGCGACTCGTGGCCAAGCCAGGAAAAATTCGGCTGTGCCTTGACGCGCGAAAATTAAACGACGTCCATTACCGAGCATCGAAGGTATTTTTGCTCGGCTACCGAAGGCGAACATAATTACGAAGCTGGACCTTAAAGACGCGTATTGGCAGATCACGAGAAATCAAAACCTTTAACAGCATTTACAGTACCTGGTCGTCCGTTGTACCAATTTGTAGTCATGCCATTTGGCCTTTGCAATGCGCCATCAACCATGTGTAGATTGATGGACGAAATTATTACCCCGGAACTCCGTCATTGCGTCTTTGGGTATTTGGATGACCTGTGTATAGTATCGGAAACCTTTGAGTCACACTTAGCGATTCTAATTCGACTTGCCGAGCAATTCAAGAAAGCCAACCTCACTTTAAACATAAGCAAGAGTCAGTTTTGTGTAACCGAAGTAAACTATTTATCGCAAGGGGTGGTATATCGACGGATCCTTCAAAAATCGAGTCGATATTGTCCTGGCCAGTTCCACGTAACTTAAAGCAAGTGCGGGGATTTTTAGGAATCTGAGGGTGGTACCGCAGATTTATAGACAATTTTTCTGAAGTCACATTTCCGATTACTGAAGTCCTCTCTACGAAAAAGAAATTTGCTTGGACAGCTGAGGCGCAAATCGCGTTTGAAAAATTGAAATTGTTACTTACTTCCACCCCAATATTACAAAATCCGGATTTTTCAAAAAAATTCTATCTGCATTGAGATGCCAGCGATTTTGGAATTGGGGAAGTTTTGATTCAGCTGTCGGAAGACGGTGCTGAAAAACCAGTCGCCTATATGTCAAAAAGCTAAACACAGCGCAAAGGAATTATAGCGTGACGGAGAGTGTTTAGCTGCAATAATCGCAATTGAAAAATTTCGATGCTATCTGGAGCTACAAGAATTTTAAATAATAACGGATCATTCCAGCTTAATTTGGCTTTTGCGTCAGCCACATTTAAGTGGGCGGTTAGCTCGTTGGGCTTAAAAGCTTCAAGGCTATACCTTTACTATCTCGCATCGCAAGGAAAAAGTAAATGTTGTGCCGGACGCGTTATCGCGAATACCCTCAGAAACGGGAATCGCCTCCATGGAAGTCGTGGGTCCAGAAATTGATTTGGACTCGCCTACCTTTTTTGACAAGGATTATGAAGAATTAAAAACTAAAATTGTATCCGAAAAAGATAAGCGTCCTGACTTGCGAGTAGTCCGCACCGAACATAGTTCGGGTTGCCCGATGCAGGAAGAGCAAGCGTGGAAGTTATGGGTACCGGAAAAACTTCGGGAGGATGTGATTCGGCGAGCACATGACTGTGTTATAGCAGGGCATGGTGGGATGAATAAAACGTTAGAGCGGATTCGCCGCTGCCTATTTTGGCCAGGTTTAGTGACACAAGTACGCTAGTATGTTAGGAATTGTCAAACTTGTAAAGAAACGAAAGCTCCCAACCATATTTTAAGACCACCCATGGGAAACCAATCAGTTTCTGTACGCCCATTCCAACGACTGTACGCTGATTTCCTTGGCCCGTACCCTCGAAGTTGTAGAGGAAATATTGGACTCTTAATAATTGTCGATCATTTCAGCAAATTCCACTGGCTATGTCAAGTGCGGAAATTCACCTCCACTGTCATCCAAGAGTTTCTTTTGAAAGAGATATTCCATTGCTTCGGCGTACCGGAGACCTTAATAAGCGATAACGGTGTCCAATTTAAATCGAAAGAGTTTAATGCATTTTTAACGGAATACGGAATAAATCATATCTATACGGCGCTGTATTCTCCCCAAAGTAATGCGTCGGAACGTGTTAATCGCTCGTTGATCGCGGGAATACGTGCATACATTAAAAATGATCACCAGCGGTGGGACGAAAACCTAAGTGGCATTAGTTGTGCACCGCAGAAAAACGGTGGAGCTGAGAAGACGTCTGGGTCAAATAAACCCATCTACCCAAATCTCCAAACAGCTAATTTAACACCAAATTGCATTAGCCGCAGTAAGTATAACTGCCCTCGTTTTGGCACCATTACTTTGGAACTTACCGGCGTTATCTATTTGCAGCAAATTCTAGAAAATATCCAAAGAAAAGATTTCCTTGGCTGCCATCCGAGTTTAATTCAGTTTCCTAATTTCCTTATATATTACCTTCCTTAGCGCTGAATTCGCAGAAAAACGGGGTAGCCAAAAGTTTAGTACGCAAAGCTCCCCTGTTCTTGATGCGCTCCGCTTCAACTGTGCCGCATGGTGCCGGTTGCGCTCAGTGTCCCCCCCAACACTTCCGCGCTTCATACATGCGGAATGACGACGCCTATCGCGAAAACCAATTGAAGTTAGTAGGATTCTAAAATCGGCCTAAAACCGTAAGAACCAGGCCGGAAAAAACGTGGCGGTTTGAAGCAACCTGCGCGACCCTAAATCTACATTAGAAACAGTGATTCGTGAGCCCCTATTAAAATCATATCGCGGATTGTTAGTGAAACCATCACATAAAAAAAAAAAAACAGAAATACTCGTATAATAATATCCACTTATGGTATAATGGATGTATGTACATATATGCGTTTGGGGTAGATACATATACCCAAACAAGTGACACCGTGTATACACATGTATGTACAAATTAACATCCATGTACATTCATACATACATATGTCTGGTATTTTCGCAGGCTAATGCACTTAAAACCTTTTGAAAAAAAAGGGAACAAAAAAAAACAGAAAAATTTTTTTTTTTTTTTGGAATAAGAATAATAATAATACTAATAGTAAAAATAATCTGTCGAATGGTCACAAAATTTAGTTCAGAACAATTTGTTTTGAGCAGACTTTATGTAAATTCAGAAAATGGAAAAGCCATAGTGCACACAAATTGAGCATACGAAAAGTCAAGTAAGGAACAAGTGTAGATTGATGGACGAAATTATTACCCCGGAACTCCGTCATTGCGTCTTTGGGTATTTGGATGACCTGTGTATAGTATGGATGTATGTACATATATGCGTTTGGGTAGATACATATGTATACCCAAACAAGTGACACCGTGTATACACATGTATGTACAAATAAACATCCATGTACATTCATACATACATACATATGTCTTGTATTTTCGCAGGCTTATGCACTTAAAACCTTTTGAAAAAAAAGGGAACAAAAAAAAACAGAAAAATTTTTTTTTTTTTTTGGAATAAGAATAATAATAATACTAATAGTAAAAATAATCTGTCGAATGGTCAAAAAATTTAGTTCAGAACAATTTGTTTTGAGCAGACTTTATGTAAATTCAGAAAATGGAAAAGCCATAGTGCACACAAATTGAGCATACGAAAAGTCAAGTAAGGAACAAGTGTAGATTGATGGACGAAATTATTACCCCGGAACTCCGTCATTGCGTCTTTGGGTATTTGGATGACCTGTGTATAGTATGGATGTATGTATGTACATATATGCGTTTGGGTAGATACATATGTATACCCAAACAAGTGACACCGTGTATACACATGTATGTACAAATAAACATCCATGTACATTCATACATACATACATATGTCTTGTATTTTCGCAGGCTTATGCACTTAAAACCTTTTGAAAAAAAAGGGAACAAAAAAAAACAGAAAAATTTTTTTTTTTTTTTGGAATAAGAATAATAATAATACTAATAGTAAAAATAATCTGTCGAATGGTCACAAAATTTAGTTCAGAACAATTTGTTTTGAGCAGACTTTATGTAAATTCAGAAAATGGAAAAGCCATAGTGCACACAAATTGAGCATACGAAAAGTCAAGTAAGGAACAAGTGAAAAAGAAAAAAAAAACAAAAAAAAAAAAAAAAAAAAAAACGTATCTACATACTTATGTACATCGATACCGGCGCTTATGGCTAGCCTAACAGCCGAACAACAACCAAACATTTACTGCTCTCTTAAACCTAGCTCTTCTACTGCAACAACAACGGGAAAGGCCTTTCATCGTTTCGCAGCGGATCACTAGGTGAGTCATGTTATACATATTCTTTTTTTTTAATTCTTTTTCTGACTGGTTTCGTGATGCGAATCATTCGGAAGGTTTATCGTTGCTTATATACCGCTCTGGAGATCTTTGATAACTCCAACTAACCAGAGATAAGCTTTTGTTTTTGTTTTCTTAGATTGGCTTATTAATTTGGCTATATCTCATATATCTATTTCCTTGGCTTTTCCGTGCTTTGGGTTGTTTGTTTTTTTTTGCTAAATTTTTTTTTTGTCTTGGTGGTAATCGCATATGTAAATGCCTTATGAAAAGATCATGTATTTATCACCTTAGTTAATAATTGGTAGATAGTAAGTAAAGCTACACATATTTTAAGATCAACAATCTCTTAAGAATATTCCGAGTTAGTTTTTTTTTTTATTACTAAGTAGAGAAAATTTGGTTGAAAAAAAAAAATTAAATTTAAACTGTTAATGTAAGCAATGCCAAGGAGGCTTATGATGAGATAACGAATATAATTACCAATAAAGACAATGTCCCTTGTACGTGAAATATATCATGAGATAATTTTTAGGTGTTAGTAAAATGAGTGAGTAGAGGTAAGAATTGATTTCCTCTTGGTAAGGTTGGTGGCGGTAGTAGCGTAGTGTGCTCTTGGGGGGTTGCAAAAAAAAAACAAAAAAAAGTTTATTGGCCATATTGCAACCCATGGATGGACGGTTTGTGAGCCACAAAATATTAACTACCACCTATATATTTTTTTTTTCTCGTTTTGTTGAGGGACCACCAACGGAGTTCCTCCAGATTGGGGTTTGTATTAGTATATCGGCCCGGTTATCACTATCGCGTAACGTAGAATGTCTTTTTGGTTCGAATTCTTAGGGACTCTATAATAATAAAATGTCCTAGTGCGGATAGTTTTCGGAATCGCCAAGAACCCCCCCAAGCCACTGAAGCCTAGCCTTGATCAACGGGTCCCGTTCGGCGGTTCTACTAGCTATAAACTCATGATTTCAATTCATCCAAACTCTCCCACTATGGGACTATACATTTTTGGCGCCCAACGTGGGGCAGGCAAGTTCGTTGTTTATTTCCTTTTGGAAGCAAATTTAGCAAAGCTTAAGTCAAGATACAAACACGACGACGACTTGGTTGTCCCAAATTCTCATATATAGTTCACAAAAAAAAAAAAAAAAAAAGAATGCTGTACGTAATATAATCTTTTCTTCCAATTCCGGTTTTTGGTTATAAGAGGGCTGGAGTTTGCTAGCACTTGACCAATATCTGAGTGTCTGGACCGCTTTTTCCATATTCAAACTGCGGTATGATCTTAAATTGAATTTTCAGATACAAAGAAGATATAGATTTTTTTGGTAAAAATATTGGGTTCCTGGAAAGATATGACTGGAGTTTTCTCGTGCTTGGCGCAGATTACGAGTCGGGATACCGTGAAATTTATTTCCGGGTTTCAACCCTTTCCTGTCAGTTGTAATAATCTATGGATTAGTGGATATCTGCCTATTTGGCGGGATTCATACCTCGAGAAAATTTTATTGGCCGTTCCCCTCGAATTGTGGATTTACCGATTTGTTAAGGCCTCGCGCGCCTAACTTCTGTCCCAAGAGTCGGGTACTTTTCGTTTGTTTCTTTAATTTAATTTAGTTAATACTGCATCTGAAAATACTTTACCCATAGCCCAATTTGTTATCCTATCTCAACAAAACGGTTTTCTACGCTGCTAGTTAAACCCTCCACACACCGGCCTTGAGGAAACGTTCTTTGTTTTTTTTTTAATACAATACTTTAGGCTTACCATACACTAGTAGGAAGTTTTCTTGACTTGTCATATAAGCCGAATAATTTTTTTTTTTCTTATTATAATGCCCATTACACGAAGCGTGGAGAATATTCCCGCTGTGTTGGCCCTTTCAACGGAGGGGTCTGACTGCTCTATTTGCCAACATTCCATGAACGCGAAGCAAGAATGCTTTATCACCTTATGTAATCACGTATTTCACAAGAAGTGCATTGAGATATGGCTAAAGGAACAGCATGAATGTCCGTGTTGTCGCCGACTTTGTCATTTCAAAGATTGCTTACCGCTCACCCTCACGAAGCCAACACAAAAAGAGGACAGTAGGCAAATCGCAAAGCATAGAGGACGTGTATCCGTACGAAGACCCGTAACTAGAAATTGGTGCAATCCTCTGCGCAGTTCTCCAGCTTCTAAATCGTTTGCCGGTAATGACACTCGAAACCAGACCATAGATGCAAATCCGCCAAATGTATCAATGCCTTTGATTGACATGGCTGATGACAATAGCCGACGACGTCTTTCCGCTGGCGACACCGCCGCTGTTGACTACAACCGCGTCTCGCAGATAGTCGAAGAAAGTGTGACACGATTGCTTTCTAACTTTGGTTTGATTCCTACGGACGTAGGCACGTATCGACGATCAAGTAATGGGCCGCGAGATGCCGCCACGGATTCTAACGTCAACCAAAACCCTGTAAATTTTCGCCCAGATAAGACCATCAACATCATTCAAAATTGGAATGTTAAATACGATGGATCCTCCGAGGGTTTAACTGTCGATGAATTCATTTATCGGATTAGGTCGCTTACGCGGACTCATCTGAATAACGATTATTTCCTTTTGTGTAAGCATATACATATGCTCCTTCATGGTAAAGCACGAGATTGGTATTGGAGATACCATAGGCAAATTGATATCATCGAGTGGCAGGATTTTTGCGCTGCTCTCAAATACCAATTTAAAGATTACCGCTCCAACTTTGATATAAGAGAACAGATAAGAAGTCGCAAGCAAAGAGTCGGAAAATCCTTTGAAGAATATTATGATTGCATTTGTCGTATTTGCGATCGTTTGACTATTCCAATTGACGAAGAAGAATTTATCGAGATATTAGTTAGAAATCTTAAACCGGAAATTCGTCACGAATTACTATATGTTAATATACGCTCGGTGGCTCAACTATGCAAGTTGTGCCAAATGCGAGAAAATCTTCTTTCCGACGAAACTTATAGGCGTTCCCAACCCTCTCGACATATGCTGCCAATAATGGGGCGACGTAACATTTCCGCTATCGAGGATGTTCCGATTCCTGAAGATCCTCTAGTAGACGATGTGAGAGGCAACATTGCTGCTGTGCAGCAAAAGGCTCCCTCAAAGTGTTGGAATTGTAGAGAGGAAGGTTACCATTGGCAGGATTGCCTTGCCAAGCGCACCGTATTTTGTTATGGTTGTGGGGAACATGACAACTATAAACCTCAATGTAGCCAATGTACACCCCGGCGGACGGAAAACTCCTTGAAGGGTGCATTGCGAAGCAATCGGATGCACCCGAAGTAACAGCTAAAAATAGTTTCGTAATATCTAATGTCCCGGACAGTAAAGAAGAACGGCCACCGTATGATAGTAGGCATTTAAATCCATGCGGGGAAGATCCTTCCACAATACCGGAAACGCCAAATCTAATTTTCCATTCCACTTAGTTCCGTACCTCGAAAGACTCCGAAATTATATGAAAGTCAAACAAAAAATGTTTAACGATAATACAATAGGGACACCAAGAAGAAATTCCCTACGAATTCAGAAATATTTTAAGGAAATTCGCCCCACAAGGCAGGCTTTACTTGCATCGATATTTGCTAATGACTCTGATGGGAGATTTTATGCAAAAGTATGCTTTTTAGATTTTTCCGAGCTTGGGTTACTGGACACCGGAGCTAACATCAGCTGTATAGGTTCTACGTTAGCAGAAGTAGATTTTACTGGCTACAGTCAGTTTCACGCTATGCGAACAAACGCTAAAACTGCTGATGGTAAAGCGCATCGAGTAGTAGGGTGTTTAAGCGTGGATGTTTGGTACCAAGAAGTACGGAAAAAACTTTAAATTTTTATCATACCATCACTTTCCACTCGATTAATATTAGGGGTAGATTTTTGGAAAGAATTTGACCTTGCTCCAGCACTCATTTCTTCTGTTGCTGCGATCAAAGCCTCCTCAGATAGCCGTTCCGATCGTAACGAGAGTAATTCTGAGGCCGAACAGTTGCTAAAAAACCAAAGTTTCCGTTATCCCCTGTGCAAAAACAACAACTATCTGCTATAAAATCCTTGTTCCCCAGTTTTGAAAAGCAGGGATTAGGTCGAACTTCATTAATCCGACATAGTATAGATGTGGCTGCGGCAAGGCCCATCAAGCAAAGATATGATCCTGTGAGTCCAAACGTGGAAAAGCTGATGTTCCAAGAAATTGATAGAATGCTGGAATTAGGTGTTATTGAACCCTCGGAAAGCCCCTGGAGTTCTCCCATGCGACTCGTGGCCAAGCCAGGAAAAATTCGGCTGTGCCTTGACGCGCGAAAATTAAACGACGTCCATTACCGAGCATCGAAGGTATTTTTGCTTGGCTACCGAAGGCGAACATAATTACGAAGCTGAACCTTAAAGACGCGTATTGGCAGATCACGAGAAATCAAAACCTTTAACAGCATTTACGGTACCTGGTCGTCCGTTGTACCAATTTGTAGTCATGCCATTTGGCCTTTGCAATGCGCCATCAACCATGTGTAGATTGATGGACGAAATTATTACCCCGGAACTCCGTCATTGCGTCTTTGGGTATTTGGATGACCTGTGTATAGTATCGGAAACCTTTGAGTCACACTTAGCGATTCTAATTTTCAAGAAAGCCAACCTCACTTTAAACATAAGCAAGAGTCAGTTTTGTGTAACCGAAGTAAACTATTTATCGCAAGGGGTGGTATATCGACGGATCCTTCAAAAATCGAGTCGATATTGTCCTGGCCAGTTCCACGTAACTTAAAGCAAGTGCGGGGATTTTTAGGAATCTGAGGGTGGTACCGCAGATTTATAGACAATTTTTCTGAAGTCACATTTCCGATTACTGAAGTCCTCTCTACGAAAAAGAAATTTGCTTGGACAGCTGAGGCGCAAATCGCGTTTGAAAAATTGAAATTGTTACTTACTTCGACCCCAATATTACAAAATCCGGATTATTCAAAAAAATTCTATCTGCATTGAGATGCCAGCGTTTTTGGAATTGGGGCAGTTTTGATTCAGCTGTCGGAAGACGGTGCTGAAAAACCAGTCGCCTATATGTCAAAAAGCTAAACACAGCGCAAAGGAATTATAGCGTGACGGAGAGTGTTTAGCTGCAATAATCGCAATTGAAAAATTTCGATGCTATCTGGAGCTACAAGAATTTTAAATAATAACGGATCATTCCAGCTTAATTTGGCTTTTGCGTCAGCCACATTTAAGTGGGCGGTTAGCTTCTTGGGCTTAAAAGCTTCGAGGCTATACCTTTACTATCTCGCATCGCAAGGGAAAAGTAAATGTTGTGCCGGACGCGTTATCGCGAATACCCTCAGAAACGGGAATCGCCTCCATGGAAGTCGTGGGTCCAGAAATTGATTTGGACTCGCCTCCCTTTTTTGACAAGGATTATGAAGAATTAAAAACTAAAATTGTATCCGAAAAAGATAAGCGTCCTGACTTGCGAGTAGTCCGCACCGAACATAGTTCGGGTTGCCCGATGCAGGAAGAGCAAGCGTGGAAGTTATGGGTACCGGAAAAACTTCGGGAGGATGTGATTCGGCGAGCACATGACTGTGTTATAGCAGGGCATGGTGGGATGAATAAAACGTTAGAGCGGATTCGCCGCTGCCTATTTTGGCCAGGTTTAGTGACACAAGTACGCCAGTATGTTAGGAATTGTCAAACTTGTAAAGAAACGAAAGCTCCCAACCATATTTTAAGACCACCCATGGGAAACCAATCAGTTTCTGTACGCCCATTCCAACGACTGTACGCTGATTTCCTTGGCCCGTACCCTCGAAGTCGTAGAGGAAATATTGGACTCTTAATAATTGTCGATCATTTCAGCAAATTCCACTGGCTATGTCAAGTGCGGAAATTCACCTCCACTGTCATCCAAGAGTTTCTTTTGAAAGAGATATTCCATTGCTTCGGCGTACCGGAGACCTTAATAAGCGATAACGGTGTCCAATTTAAATCGAAAGAGTTTAATGCATTTTTAACGGAATACGGAATAAATCATATCTATACGGCGCTGTATTCTCCCCAAAGTAATGCGTTGGAACGTGTTAATCGCTCGTTGATCGCGGGAATACGTGCATACATTAAAAATGATCACCAGCGGTGGGACGAAAACCTAAGTGGCATTAGTTGTGCACCGCAGAAAAACGGTGGAGCTGAGAAGACGTCTGGGTCAAATAAACCCATCTACCCAAATCTCCAAACAGCTAATTTAACACCAAATTGCATTAGCCGCTGTAAGTATAACAGCCCTCGTTTTGGCACCATTACTTTGGAACTTACCGGCGTTATCTATTTGCAGCAAATTCTAGAAAATATCCAAAGAAAAGATTTCCTTGGCTGCCATCCGAGTTTAGTTCAGTTTCCTAATTACCTTAAACAACGAGTAAATATACCATATCTAGACTCTCTATTTCTATTCTCATGCTTTATATATTACCTTCCTTAGCGCTGAATTCGCAGAAAAACGGGGTAGCCAAAAGTTTAGTACGCAAAGCTCCCCTGTTCTTGATGCGCTCCGCTTCAACTGTGCCGCATGGTGCCGGTTGCGCTCAGTGTCCCCCCCAACACTTCCGCGCTTCATACATGCGGAATGACGAATCCTATCGCGAAAACCAATTGAAGTTAGTAGGATTCTAAAATCGGCCTAAAACCGTAAGAACCAGGCCGGAAAAAACGTGGCGGTTTGAAGCAACCTGCGCGACCCAAAATCTACATTAGAAACAGTGATTCGTGAGCCCCTATTAAAATCATATCGCGGATTGTTAGTGAAACCATCACATAAAAAAAAAAAAAAAAAAAAACAAACAGAAATACTCGTATAATAATATCCACTTATGGTATAATGGATGTATGTACATATATGCGTTTGGGGTAGATACATATACCCAAACAAGTGACACCGTGTATACACATGTATGTACAAATAAACATCCATGTACATTCATACATACATATGTCTTGTATTTTCGCAGGCTTATGCACTTAAAACCTTTTGAAAAAAAAGGGAACAAAAAAAAAGAAAAAATTTTTTTTTTTTTTGGAATAAGAATAATAATAATATAACCCAAATGAATACTCAGTCTGAGGTTTGATCGAGAAATGCCCTTCTTTATTGGATATGCTTTCTTTTATACTAAATTCTTACACTAATACTTAGAAGTTATTTACGAACTAAAATGTATACCGATATATTGCTAATACATACAAGCTAACTGCATAATTCTAAAATATGCTGAGTCAACATATGGTTGCAATAAATATATAAATATGTCAGTCGCATTGACAAACTGACGTTGTGGATCAGTTGGGCATTGCGACTGTCTTTGGCGGTGTCTTTGACCGTCCGCACAAGTGTAACAAGATCCTCGCTATGTGCGACGAATGCAGTCTTTGCATAAACTCCCGCCGAGTTCAATGTAACTAATTTGGGTATAATGTTGTTTGTGTACATGACAATTAAAGTAAAAGGGCGATGTGTTTATGTAATGCTACACCTTCCCTCTTAAAAAAAATAGATATATATTTTTGTAGTCAACTATATATATCTATTTGACTGATTCAATGAACCGCTTAATGTTTGTTTGGGTTGACAAAAATTTAATTGTTTTAAGATCTTGTTACCATTCTTTTGTTTTTTTTTTTTTTTCATACATTTTTTTTTTTTTTTGTTTGTTTGTTTGTATACCTTATTTGATATTTGATTCTGATTTCTTTTGGCTTGTGCCGTATATAAGGTTGAGTAAATTGGAATGCTTATGTATTTTGTTATTGCTAAATTAATGTGGATAAAAAGGTTTTAAATTGGTTTAAACCTATTCTTATGAATTACGATGTCCTTTTTGTTTTTATTGCTATCTCCTATGCTATTTGGAATTAAAGTATAGTTGTTATTTTTATCAATGGTTTTAACTTTATAGTGTCCTGTATATCTATTCTCTAACTTATGGGAGGCCTCTTCTCTAACTAATACTAAATCTCCTATTTTAATTTCCTTACTATAGCTATTTTTGTCATAATTGGATTTTTGCTTTTCTTTAGCTTCTTGAATTAATTTTCTTGCTCTTTGCTGTGCTATTTGAAGTTTGTATTTTACTTCTTTGTCATACGCCTCATGGTTGTATACCGGGCTAATTTTATTTTCTTTCAAAAATTCATAATTTGGTGGTTGTTTTGCGAATATTAGTTCGAAAGGACAATAATTATGTGTTGTTGATGGCGTTGTATTGTAACAATAAGCGAAATACCTGAGGTATTCATCCCAATCGTCTTTGTCACTGGATATGTATGCACGCATATATTCGTTGAATGTCCGGTGACTGCGTTCTACAGTACCCAAAGTCTGGTGATGGTACGGTGTAGAAGTTTTATGCTAAATTTTTAACAATTTAGACAGTTCTTTGAACAGGCTATTTTTGTATTCTGTGCCCATGTCTGTTAAAATTGTTTTCATTTGGCCGTAAATCAGGATGAAATGCTCGAATATGGCTTTAGCGACAGTTGTTGCATGTTTGCTTGGAACTGGAATCGCTACCCAATATTTGGTTAGATCGCATATAATGGTAACTGCATATTCGTTTCCATTTATCGACTTTGGCAATGGGCCGACTGTGTCAATTTGTACAATATCAAATGCTTTCGGAGGTGTCTCCGTTATTGTCATTGGTTCTTTGATATGTTTATTAATTTTATTTTTCTTGCAGTGGATGCAGTGCTTTACATATTTTCGTATGTCATTTTTCATATTCAGCCAGCTATATTTCTGCTTGATTTTATCTGTCATGCGATTTATTCCTGGGTGGCCACCACTAATAGGATCGTCATGATATTTGTGTAGAATTTCTTTAATTTTCCCGGGATTTGTCACACATATAACCTCTGGGGTTAGAGCGATTGTTAACTTTTTGAGAACTTTATTTCCCATTTCCATAAATTTGCCTACTGCAGTATAATTCTTTTTGAACAGTTTGTCCCCTAAGGACAACTGTACTTGTACAAGTCCTAAATTGCCGGCTTCTCTTTCGAGCCTGGTAAAGAATTGTCCTAAGTCAATCTTATCCTCAACTAGGTTGCTTGTATCAAAATTGCTACAAATTTTCTTTCCTTTTTTGAAATATAATTTCGAAGGATTGAAAACGAGCTCCACATGTCTTTTTACTTCAAATTTGTTTAGCGCTTCGTAAATTTTGGGGTTCTCTTTGTGACTTTCTTTAACTTCAGTTTTATTACTGGTCTTTTTAGCTGCTGATCTTGTTGTTATTTTAAATATTTTGTTTGTTTCCACTGACATATCTTTTAAATTTGTAATAGTTATGCGGGATAATGCATCCGCGATATGATTTTTTTTGCCAGCTATATACTCCACCTCAAAATCGTACTCTTCTAAATCTAATCTTACTCGTGTCAGCTTAGATGAAGGACTTTTCATTGAAAATAGGTATGTTAATGGGCGATGGTCGGTTTTTACTAAGAATTTTCTACCATAGACGTATGGTCTGAAGAAGGTTATGGCCCAATGGATTGTTGCCAATTCTTTTTCTATTGTTGCTTTATTTATTTCACCTTTTGTGAATGACCTGGACGCGTAGGCAATTGGTAACTGTTTGCCATCATGTTCTTGGCTAAGGACTGCTCCACAAGCATACCCACTAGCATCTGTCGTTATGCAAAATTCTTTACCGAAGTCTGGGTATTGCAAAAGTGTTGGGCTAATTAATGCTTCTTTTAAATAGACAAAGGCTTTTTGACATTCTTCTGACCATTCAAAAGTAGCATTCTTTCTGCAAAGCCTAGTTAACTTTCTTGAATGTTCTGCAAAATTTGGTACAAATCTTCTGTAATAATTACAGAAGGCTACAAATCTTTTAACTTCGTCAGCTGTTTTTGGTGTTGGGTAATTTTGAACTGTTTCAAATTTGCTTGGGTCGGGTAATATTCCCTTGTTTGTGCATTTATGTCCTAAATATGTTACCTCTTGGCTGAAAAATAAGCATTTATCTGGATGTAATTTTAAGTTGTATTTTCTGCAAGAGAGAGCACGTCTCTTAAATTTTTTAGCATATGGTTTTCTGAACAACCTAATACAACTAAATCATCCATGTAGAGAAATGCTTGGGATGGTTTGAGGCCCGCGAATGCTAATGTCATCATTCGTTGGAATGAATTTGGGGCTACTTTCAATCCATACGGTAATCTTTTGAATCTATAGGTGCCATTTTCGGCAGTGAATGAAGTAATGTCCCTAGAGTCTGGGTGTAATTCTATTTGATGAAAACCTGACATAAGGTCTAGGCATGAAAAATATTTTGCTCTTCCAAGTTGATCTAGAATGTCATCAATTCTTGGGAGTGGGAATTTATCTGCTGCTAATTTTGGACTATTATATTCAGAAATTGAAGGTTCTATTATATCATCTTTGATTAGCTTATTTACTTGTTTAGTTATTTCTCTTTTTTGTGTTTGGGGTAATCTATAATTTTTAATGTTAGATTCATTGTTATTGTTTGAGGGAAATCATATGGTCTTAGGATTAGTTTATCCTCTGTTTTTCCATAATCTAGAATACAATTGTATTTCTTTATGAAATCTAGGCCTATTATTCCATCACATGGAATAGGAAAGTTGTCTTCTACAACATGAAATTTATGATAAATTAGAAGGTCATCGCCTTTTAGATCTGCTTTGATTGTGCCTAAAGTGCTAGTTATTCCCTGACCAATGCCTTTCAAATCTGTGATTTGTTCAGTATTTATTTTTTCTTTATTATTTATTTGTTGTATTTTAATTATGGAGATATCGGCTCCAGTATCAATTAAAAAATTTGGGTATGAATTGTTTAATGATGTCCTTGTAGATATATAACTGTTTAAATTTAGATTAAGTACGCATATTTTTCTTTTTGTTAATTTTGAAGTGGAGTTTCCTGGTTTTCCGTTTCGGTGCAACTGCGCACGTTACGGGATTGTGTGTATGTTCTGTTTGTATTTTGGGATTGTGATCCTCTTTGATTGCTATTATTGTTATTATTGTTTGATCTAGAATTATTGTTGTACCTTGGCTGTGGTCTGTATCTTCTATTTTCGTAGTTTCCATAGTTGTTACTACGGTAACCTCCACAGAAATTACTCCTGTACTGACTTTGCTGTCTTACATTTAAGATTTTGAGCTGCCAGTGATTTCGGTACAACTATTAGTGAATTTCGAGATTGCGTCGTTCATCGTTGTGAACGTTCCTGCTTGCATGATCATTTTGACCTTGTCATTAGAGCAGTTTTTACACATGGCTTTAACTGCTGCCTGTGTTGAATATCTCATGGCTAAGTCTGGGTTTAATCCATCAGAGATATATGCTCCTTCTAATGACCTTGTGATTTTTTCAATTTCCGCTGTGTATTGGTTAGCAGTTTTGCTACGCTTTTGGATGTTCAGTAGTTTAGCGGTCAAAACCTCCACTGATTCACCTATTAATTAATTAATGATTCTCATTACTAATAAAATTTCTTGCTGTACCCTTCAGCTTTGTTTTTATCATGGTAATGGCCAATGCTTCGTGTGTGTCTTTGATTTGCTCGAGTATATCGAGTGCATCTAGGAAGCTATGTAGATTTTCTGGTTTACCATCAAACTCTGGTAGTACTGACGAAGCAGTTTTAATAAATTCTACTACGGTTTGTGGCATTGTGACGTTTATTATCGGGATGTCTATTTTAAATTCTTCCACCGATGTGGCTTGACTTAATGAAGGTGAGGGGGTTCGGCTAGGAACGCGTTCAGATAGAAGTAATACAAAATCTATTTGAATTTCTTCTTCTGTTGTATTTGGTACATCAAATTCTATATTGTGTCTAGCTAGAGAAGATACAAGTTTATCTCGTACGGCGGAGAAAAATTGGTAAGCATCTCTTTGATGTTCTTCGGTAAGTATGTTATTTACAGATTTGATCACCTGTCTTATGCCATTTAGAGCTTCTAAAATTATATTCAGATGCTTTATTATGGTTTCTGGTGATATCGGGGCACTTTTATTTATGCACTTATATGATTTATTAGCTTTAATTTTTTCTTCAGATAATGTGTCATGGATGTCTTTCCACTGATTAATTTCTATTGGGAAGGTTATACGCGTTGTTGTACATTGTTTAATTGTCTCAATTTGTTTTTAATATAATTTTTTATTAGAATTGCAATTGCAACAATTAAACATGTAGCTACGCATGCAAAAGCAGTCAACCACTTATCGGAAACTTCTTCCTTGTTTTCTACAATATGATGTGGTTCATATTTGACTAATTTAGTTTCATAGGTTTTTTCACCTGAGGTTTCTTTTCCTACCTCATAACCTGTTATTCCTATTAATATACCGTTTAGTGCAATTTTCCACCAAGTCATGTTTGAAAGAGAAGAAAATTTCGAATTTAATATTTTATTTATTCGTAAACTCGTCTTTTAATTTACAATTTTTAATTTTCTTCAGGGCTTACCTTCCTTATCAATCTATTTATTTCTTCTACTAATGTGGAAGGATATAATAAGTCTTCCATTGTGGGCTCTCTAGCCATATCTATATAGAACCAAGATTGTCTTAAATGGTTTAAATTGGATCTATTGCTTCCCTTATTTCGTGATCTTGATCTACGAGCAGTGTCTGTGTTTTCGCGCTCTAGATTGTCTACAATTTTGTTTATTGCCTCGTAGTCAAGATCATCGGGCAATGCACTATCCATGAGAAAAGATTATTTAAAGTAAATAAATTTTAACATAGGCGTTCGAATTTACTCAAAAAAAAATTTTTTTTTTTTTTTTTTATTAATGTTTTAACATTTCAATTTCTTCTTGTATTTTTAATCTCTTATCTGAGTTGGTAGCAAAGTTAAGTTGTTGATATAACTTTGCTAATTCTATTCGTCTTTTTACTTTTCTTCCTGCCCTTTTTCTTTTATGTACAATTTGTGGGGCAGGTATTTTTGGAATATTTTCTATTTTATTTTGTTTATTTCTTTTCCTATATTCTTCGATGGTAATCGGTTTAGGTCCGATTTTTTCGTATTTGCGACTCTCGAGGATCTGATTTGTACCTTTAATAAGTGTGTCTACGCACTTTTGAAATAGTCTATCAATTTCTTTATGAAATTTTTTATCAGACTCCTCTTGAGTCGAAATCCTCTGCATAATATTTTGTAGAATTTCGTTTATATACACTGTATAGAGAGAAAAAAAATGTCCAATATTCAATTTTTAAACTTTATCCCTAAGCAAATTACTGCTATTTGGATGGCGACCATAAGGCGTGCCAAAGTTTTCTAAAGGAAACTGTGTTTTTATCCATTTAGCGCTTCCAATACTATTTTATTTTTATTTTTTTTTCATCTCCACCTCACGCTGCCGTTTTTTGCCGCCAGTCACATGCCATATCATGCCATATCACCAAAATAAGCCACTCCTTGCCGCCTTTTGCCGCTTTTTGCCGCCAGTCATATGCCATATCACGAAAAACACCAGTTATACCATGAAAATAAGTTCTTCTTCGCTGTTCTTTGCCGTTTTTTTTTTTTTTCGGCTGGCGGTATCGCCGTGTAAAGCCAATTTAAATAAATTTTAGTTACTTATAAGCCTGGCAGGATCGCCATAGTACCCAAATGAATACTCAGTCTGAGGTTTGATCGAGAAATGCCCTTCTTTATTGGATATGCTTTCTTTTATACTAAATTCTTACACTAATACTTAGAAGTTATTTACGAACTAAAATGTATACCGATATATTGCTAATACATACAAGCTAACTGCATAATTCTAAAATATGCTGAGTCAACATATGGTTGCAATAAATATATAAATATGCGGTGTCTTTGACCGTCCGCACAAGTGTAACAAGATCCTCGCTATGTGCGACGAATGCAGTCTTTGCATAAACTCCCGCTGAGTTCAATGTAACTAATTTGGGTATAATGTTGTTTGTGTACATGACAATTAAAGTAAAAGGGCGATGTGTTTATGTAATGCTACACCTTCCCTCTTAAAAAAAATAGATATATATTTTTGTAGTCAACTATATATATCTATTTGACTGATTCAATGAACCGCTTAATGTTTGTTTGGGTTGACAAAAATTTAATTGTTTTAAGATCTTGTTACCATTCTTTTGTTTTTTTTTTTTTTCATAAATTTTTTTTTTTTTTTGTTTGTTTGTTTGTATACTTTATTTGATATTTGATTCTGTTTTCTTTTGGCTTGTGCCGTATATAAGGTTGAGTAAATTGGAATGCTTATGTATTTTGTTATTGCTAAATTAATGTGGATAAAAAGGTTTTAAATTGGTTTAAACCTATTCTTATGAATTACGATGTCCTTTTTGTTTTTATTGCTATCTCCTATGCTATTTGGAATTAAAGTATAGTTGTTATTTTTATCAATGGTTTTAACTTTATAGTGTCCTGTATATCTATTCTCTAACTTATGGGAGGCCTCTTCTCTAACTAATACTAAATCTCCTATTTTAATTTCCTTACTATAGCTATTTTTGTCATAATTGGATTTTTGCTTTTCTTTATCTTCTTGAATTAATTTTCTTGCTCTTTGCTGTGCTATTTGAAGTTTGTATTTTACTTCTTTGTCATACGCCTCATGGTTGTATACCGGGCTAATTTTATTTTCTTTCAAAAATTCATAATTTGGTGGTTGTTTTGCGAATATTAGTTCGAAAGGACAATAATTATGTGTTGTTGATGGCGTTGTATTGTAACAATAAGCGAAATACCTGAGGTATTCATCCCAATCGTCTTTGTCACTGGATATGTATGCACGCATATATTCGTTGAATGTCCGGTGACTGCGTTCTACAGTACCCAAAGTCTGGTGATGGTACGGTGTAGAAGTTTTATGCTCAATTTTTAACAATTTAGACAGTTCTTTGAACAGGCTATTTTTGTATTCTGTGCCCATGTCTGTTAAAATTGTTTTCATTTGGCCGTAAATCAGGATGAAATGCTCGAATATGGCTTTAGCGACAGTTGTTGCATGTTTGCTTGGAACTGGAATCGCTACCCAATATTTGGTTAGATCGCATATAATGGTAACTGCATATTCGTTTCCATTTATCGACTTTGGCAATGGGCCGACTGTGTCAATTTGTACAATATCAAATGCTTTCGGAGGTGTCTCCGTTATTGCCATTGGTTCTTTGATATGTTTATTAATTTTATTTTTCTTGCAGTGGATGCAGTGCTTTACATATTTTCGTATGTCATTTTTCATATTCAGCCAGCTATATTTCTGCTTGATTTTATCTGTCATGCGATTTATTCCTGGGTGGCCACCACTAATAGGATCGTCATGATATTTGTGTAGAATTTCTTTAATTTTCCCGGGATTTGTCACACATATAACCTCTGGGGTTAGAGCGATTGTTAACTTTTTGAGAACTTTATTTCCCATTTCCATAAATTTGCCTACTGCAGTATAATTCTTTTTGAACAGTTTGTCCCCTAAGGACAACTGTACTTGTACAAGTCCTAAATTGCCGGCTTCTCTTTCGAGCCTGGTAAAGAATTGTCCTAAGTCAATCTTATCCTCAACAATTAGGTTGCTTGTATCAAAATTGCTACAAATTTTCTTTCCTTTTTTGAAATATAATTTCGAAGGATTGAAAACGAGCTCCACATGTCTTTTTACTTCAAATTTGTTTAGCGCTTCGTAAATTTTGGGGTTCTCTTTGTGACTTTCTTTAACTTCAGTTTTATTACTGGTCTTTTTAGCTGCTGATCTTGTTGTTATTTTAAATATTTTGTTTGTTTCCACTGACATATCTTTTAAATTTGTAATAGTTATGCGGGATAATGCATCCGCGATATGATTTTCTTTGCCAGCTATATACTCCACCTCAAAATCGTACTCTTCTAAATCTAATCTTACTCGTGTCAGCTTAGATGAAGGACTTTTCATTGAAAATAGGTATGTTAATGGGCGATGGTCGGTTTTTACTAAGAATTTTCTACCATAGACGTATGGTCTGAAGAAGGTTATGGCCCAATGGATTGTTGCCAATTCTTTTTCTATTGTTGCTTTATTTATTTCACCTTTTGTGAATGACCTGGACGCGTAGGCAATTGGTAACTGTTTGCCATCATGTTCTTGGCTAAGGACTGCTCCACAAGCATACCCACTAGCATCTGTCGTTATGCAAAATTCTTTACCGAAGTCTGGGTATTGCAAAAGTGTTGGGCTAATTAATGCTTCTTTTAAATAGACAAAGGCTTTTTGACATTCTTCTGACCATTCAAAAGTAGCATTCTTTCTGCAAAGCCTAGTTAACTTTCTTGAATGTTCTGCAAAATTTGGTACAAATCTTCTGTAATAATTACAGAAGGCTACAAATCTTTTAACTTCGTCAGCTGTTTTTGGTGTTGGGTAATTTTGAACTGTTTCAAATTTGCTTGGGTCGGGTAATATTCCCTTGTTTGTGCATTTATGTCCTAAATATGTTACCTCTTGGCTGAAAAATAAGCATTTATCTGGATGTAATTTTAAGTTGTATTTTCTGCAAGAGAGAGCACGTCTCTTAAATTTTTTAGCATATGGTTTTCTGAACAACCTAATACAACTAAATCATCCATGTAGAGAAATGCTTGGGATGGTTTGAGGCCCGCGAATGCTAATGTCATCATTCGTTGGAATGAATTTGGGGCTACTTTCAATCCATACGGTAATCTTTTGAATCTATAGGTGCCATTTTCGGCAGTGAATGAAGTAATGTCCCTAGAGTCTGGGTGTAATTCTATTTGATGAAAACCTGACATAAGGTCTAGGCATGAAAAATATTTTGCTCTTCCAAGTTAATCTAGAATGTCATCAATTCTTGGGAGTGGGAATTTATCTGCTGCTAATTTTGGACTATTATATTCAGAAATTGAAGGTTCTATTATATCATCTTTGATTAGCTTATTTACTTGTTTAGTTATTTCTCTTTTTTGTGTTTGGGGTAATCTATAATTTTTAATGTTAGATTCATTGTTATTGTTTGAGGGAAATCATATGGTCTTAGGATTAGTTTATCCTCTGTTTTTCCATAATCTAGAATACAATTGTATTTCTTTATGAAATCTAGGCCTATTATTCCATCACATGGAATAGGAAAGTTGTCTTCTACAACATGAAATTTATGATAAATTAGAAGGTCATCGCCTTTTAGATCTGCTTTGATTGTGCCTAAAGTGCTAGTTATTCCCTGACCAATGCCTTTCAAATCTGTGATTTGTTCAGTATTTATTTTTTCTTTATTATTTATTTGTTGTATTTTAATTATGGAGATATCGGCTCCAGTATCAATTAAAAAATTTGGGTATGAATTGTTTAATGATGTCCTTGTAGATATATAACTGTTTAAATTTAGATTAAGTACGCATATTTTTCTTTTTGTTAATTTTGAAGTGGAGTTTCCTGGTTTTCCGTTTCGGTGCAACTGCGCACGTTACGGGATTGTGTGTATGTTCTGTTTGTATTTTGGGATTGTGATCCTCTTTGATTGCTATTATTGTTATTATTGTTTGATCTAGAATTATTGTTGTACCTTGGCTGTGGTCTGTATCTTCTATTTTCGTAGTTTCCATAGTTGTTACTACGGTAACCTCCACAGAAATTACTCCTGTACTGACTTTGCTGTCTTACATTTAAGATTTTGAGCTGCCAGTGATTTCGGTACAACTATTAGTGAATTTCGAGATTGCGTCGTTCATCGTTGTGAACGTTCCTGCTTGCATGATCATTTTGACCTTGTCATTAGAGGAGCATTCCATGAAAAATTGGAACTCTGAACTGTTTTACAAATATGCATTTTTTATATATTATTGCACGTACATAGTGAGATTATGTTCTCATCTAAAATAATTTACAAAAGTTGTAGTGAGTATGTCTCATTTTTTGTAAATACCGTTATTTATTGAGAGTAACAACACGTCGGATTTTTTTCATTAGTCTTGACACAACTTTTTGCGAGGTCGCTGCCGCTATTGTTTATCAGATAGAAACTAGATTTATGTTCTTAGTTATAGTGTATGGTCCGCTGTATTTAACTGCATACTAATTTTTTTGGTTAAGTGTTTTTTTGATAAGAAATTAATCATAACGGAAAGGTAAGTTTCGATGTCCCATACGTGACGCTTAATTCCTTTTTCTATTAATAATTGTAAAACAAGTCGACTATACAAATTGAATTTTTCTGTTAACAGCTAACTTTTAGCGGTCTAAAAACTGGTGAAACAATTTTGTTTGAAATCGTTTTGCTTACAATATATTCTTGGTGATAATAAAGTGTCTGTACGTGACGCCGAAGAATAAGTTATCTGACATCTTCAACTTTTACTGGCGTTTGTAATAAACAAAGCCCTTTTTTGTACTGCAAATCTCAATAACGCAAAAATGAGCGATCAGCAACCATCAACCAGTGCTAGCCGCATGAGAAAATTTCGAGAAAAGCAAAAAGAGAAAGATCCAAACTTTACCGCTAATGAGACTAAAAGATTGCGTGAGCTTCGTAAACGAAAAGCAGAAAATCTTTCTGAAGGTGAGTTAAAAGCAATTTTACTTAAGGAAAGGGATAAGAAGAGATTGCAAAGGGCAAAAAAGCGGGTTGAACTTAAAAATCCAACTGATTCTCCTGTAAGTACTGAATCTCCGTACAAGTCGAAACAGACTTTATCTAAAGCTGTTCAAAAGGCTCTTAAAGCACTGCCTCAATCACCAAGAAAGAAAAAAGCGGTTCTTACAGACAAGGATACAGTTTTTGTTTTCATCAATAAGTTGTTTGACTTGATACATAAAGAAAATGAAGACTTACCTTCAGCGGAAATTATTTGGAATGACGGCCCTTCATCGGAATTTAAGAACCGTTATGTGGTTAAACTAACATCAATGTTGAGCGAAAAGTACAAAAGGCCCTTTTATTGGAAATATTTTGCTACATCGCATGGAAAAGGTGTGATAGACGGAGTTGGCGGAAATATCAAAAGACTTGTAAGAGAGAAAATGATGAGCCAAAATGAACATGTTGTTGTCCAATCAGCCAAGGACTTTTCTGATTTAGCTTCTCAATTAGTCACAAAAACCCGTGTGATTTATGTGCCATCCTCTGAAATTTATGAAAGGATTAAAAGTGCATCGCCGTGGGACAATGCCAAAGCGATAACTGGTATTTCCAACTTCCATTTTATTAAAACTGTGGAGAAAGTTGTGGAGTGCAGAAAACATTGCCTTTCCCAAGATAAAACTGTATTTACATATTGATTTTTACATATGTTATAGATTTAAGTTGAACTATGTCCCGTACGTGACGCGACTTGTCTGTACGTGACAAATATAAAAAAAAAATTTTTAATTATAAATATGTGTTTTAATTAATATTTTTTTTCGCTAGTAGGAAGCTTGATTCTTAGTTATAATTTCCTTCGAATACACTTTTTGTGCACCTGTAATATATTCGCTGAAATCTGAATAAAACTATAACGATTTCGAATGTTGGTTGACTTGATGTGTCCCGTACGTGACGTGGGTTGTTTGCATATTTCTTCAGTATTTCATGACTTTTTTTAAAATGTTTCTTCGCACTATTAAAGACTAGTATGGTATGGTATGGTATGTGTGGCTGTCACCGTTGCTACAGCGACCCACTTAGGCCATGATTGGAGGCCCGTTGTGATACCACTAGCTAAGTGTTCATTCCCCTTTGCTGAACCATTTTGAGCTCTTGACGAATCTCGCCAAGCATCTTGGGTCTATAGAACCTAATTCTCCGAGGTCTCCAAAAAGTGGTACCCCTAGAAAGCGTAGCCTGCTTCTTGCTAGCGCTGGACAATTGCATAGAAGATGGAGAACAGTTTCCTCCTCTTCATAATTTTTGCAGCTTCTACAGCACCTGTGAAAGGGTACACCGAGACGCCCCGCGTGGTTGCCTATGAGGCAGTGCCCCGTAAGGGCTCCAATGACCTGAGATATATCATCCCGTTTTAAGGTGTACAGACCACGCGACCGTTTACGATCCCATCTAGGCCAAGTCTGCCAAGATATCCTACAAGTCGTGGTCTGTGCCCACCTCTCATTCGCACGAGCATAAGCATATTCTTTTGAGAGCAGCCTGCAAGTACCAAAGGGCATACCAATGCGTTCTTTACCAGGAAGAATCTGCTTGGTTGTCCCTTCCCTCGCAAGTTCATCCGCTATACAGTTACCCTCGATGTCCCTGTGGCCTGGAACCCAGATGAGGTGTAGTCTGTTCTGCTTAGCCATCTCCTGAAGAGATCGGCGGCAGTCCAGTACAATCTTTGAAGTTATCGCAGCTGAGCTCACTGCTCTGATTGCCGCTTGGCTATCCCTAAATACAAAAACGTTGTTGGCTTTTAAGACGGTTTGCAACCTGTCCACAGCCTCCTTAATGGCTGAAACCTCAGCTTGAAAAACATAACAGTGATCCGGCAGCCTAAAGGAACAGCTCAGAGATAAGACTCGCGAGAAGACCCCTCCTCCCACTCTGCCATTCAGCTTCGAACCATCTGTGAACACCGTAATACTTCCAGGTGGGGTGTAGAAATTTTTAGACCACTCCTCCCTACCTGGAATCAACATCGCGCAGTTTCTGTCTGGGACCATGGTATCGACGCAGCGATCAGTGCAGTCCGGAAGGAAGCTATACTTACTCAGTATGCTTGAGTGCCCACATAGGGTAGACTCCCATTGATATGTCTCTCTTAGTCGAAGCGCGGCAAGAGCCGCCATCTGTTGACCCACTAAGTCGAGGGGTAGAAGGTCCAGAAAAACATTCAAGGCGTCGTTTGGTATTGTTCGTAGAGCTCCGCTAATGCAGATAATACTGGCTCTTTGTACTTTACTAAGTAGATTGAGGTTAGCATTTTTGCTCAAGGCAGGCCACCATACGATGACTCCATAAAGAAGAATTGGCCTTACTACCGCTGTATAGATCCAGCGGCATACGCTTGGATTTTAGACCCCATTTCTTTCCAATGGCCCTTTTGCAGGAGTATAGGGCCACAGAAGCCTTTTGAGTGCGCTGGACAATATTATTTCTCCAGCTTAGTTTCATATCTAGTGTGACGCCAAGAAACTTGGCTTCCTTCTTTAGATTTAAACGAATACCATTCAATACCGGAGTAATTAACTCCGGTGTCTTATATTTTCTAGTGAAGAGTACCAACTCCACCTTTTCCCGAGTTGACGCTAAGACCAAATTGCGTGGACCAGTTCCCTACAGCGCGGAGTGTTCTTTGCATCAAATCACACAAGGTCTGCGGGAACTTGCCCATGTATGCTATGGCGATGTCATCTGCATATGCGACAACCCTGGCGGCACCCCATTCCGTCTCACGCAAGAGGGAATTTACAGTTAGATTCCAGAGTAGGGGGGAAAGTACACCACCCTGTGGCGTTCCGCGAGACACATGCCTCGAAACACGGTTTGCGCCGACTTCTGCTGTAATCTTTCTACCTAAGAGCATTTACTCTATAAATTCAACCAGGGAGTTTTCTACACCGAGTCCTCTTAAGGCCTGAGTTATGGCCCCCGGATTAATGTTGTTAAAAGCTCCCTCAATGTCAAGAAAAGCTACGAGGCAAAATTCCTTGTAACTAAAAGATCTCTCAATGTAGCTGACCAGGGAATGTAGCGCAGTGTCTGTGGACCTTCCCTTTAGATAAGCATGCTGGTTATTTGACAAAAGTCTTTTATCGATCGTGAAAGAGAGGTGGTTATTAATCAGCCTCTCTAGAGTTTTGAGAACAAAGGATGACAGGCTTATTGGTCTGAGATCCTTCGGGCGCGTATGTGATACTTTTCCGGCCTTGGGAATGAAGACCACTGAAACAGATCTCCATGCCGTTGGTACGTAGTTTAGTTTAAGGCAGGCCCTAAACATGCTTAGTAGCCAATTCGCAGAAGTTTCGATTGTTTCATCCAGCTGCGCAGGTATTTCTCCAGCTTAGTTTCATATCTAGTGTGACGCCAAGAAACTTGGCTTCCTTCTTTAGATTTAAACGAATACCATTCAATACCGGAGTAATTAACTCCGGTGTCTTATATTTTCTAGTGAAGAGTACCAACTCCACCTTTTCCCGAGTTGACGCTAAGACCAAATTGCGTGGACCAGTTCCCTACAGCGCGGAGTGTTCTTTGCATCAAATCACACAAGGTCTGCGGGAACTTGCCCATGTATGCTATGGCGATGTCATCTGCATATGCGACAACCCTGGCGGCACCCCATTCCGTCTCACGCAAGAGGGAATTTACAGTTAGATTCCAGAGTAGGGGGGAAAGTACACCACCCTGTGGCGTTCCGCGAGACACATGCCTCGAAACACGGTTTGCGCCGACTTCTGCTGTAATCTTTCTACCTAAGAGCATTTACTCTATAAATTCAACCAGGGAGTTTTCTACACCGAGTCCTCTTAAGGCCTGAGTTATGGCCCCCGGATTAATGTTGTTAAAAGCTCCCTCAATGTCAAGAAAAGCTACGAGGCAAAATTCCTTGTAACTAAAAGATCTCTCAATGTAGCTGACCAGGGAATGTAGCGCAGTGTCTGTGGACCTTCCCTTTAGATAAGCATGCTGGTTATTTGACAAAAGTCTTTTATCGATCGTGAAAGAGAGGTGGTTATTAATCAGCCTCTCTAGAGTTTTGAGAACAAAGGATGACAGGCTTATTGGTCTGAGATCCTTCGGGCGCGTATGTGATACTTTTCCGGCCTTGGGAATGAAGACCACTGAAACAGATCTCCATGCCGTTGGTACGTAGTTTAGTTTAAGGCAGGCCCTAAACATGCTTAGTAGCCAATTCGCAGAAGTTTCGATTGTTTCATCCAGCTGCGCAGGTATGATGCCATCCGGCCCTGCTGTTTTATAAGGTTTAAAGCTTTTTATCGCTGAAATAATACTTTCTCTTGAGATAAGGAGGTTAACGATTGCGCCCGAAGGGGGGCACTCTATTTCCCTTGATTGTGAGCTTCCAGGAAAGTGTGTGTCGAGAAGCAGCTCGACCGTATCTTTTCCTGTAGCCGTCCAGGAACCATCCTGTCTCTGTAAAGATCCAATCGGGTTTGTTGTGCCCGACAGAATTCTTCTTAGTCTGGCAGTTTCGTTGACGCCTTCAATGCCAGTACAGAATTTCCTCCATGAGGACCTCTTCGCTTCACGTAGGGCTTTTTTATAGACCCGCAGGAGCTGCTTATAAGTCTGCCATTCTAACTCCTGACTAGCCTTTTCGCCCTGTTGAACTGCCTTCGGCAATCTTTGCGCAGCGAGTCTAAGTCGCGAGACCACCAGTGTGGCCTACGCTTTCCCCAAGTTGAGGGGTCAGGGCAGGCTCTGGCCAGGGCCTGCGAGCAGCTCACAGTAAAAAAGTCCACCATGTCCTCCAGTTTACCGATGGTGTTGGGCTCTACCGGTAATGGATGTGGTAGGTTACTTTCGAGAATTTCCCTATAGAGAAGCCAGTCAGTGTTTCTCAGGTTCTTACGAACCTTCGGAGCACTGGTGAACAGATCTAGAGTTATCTCAATATATCTATGGTCTGAAAAGGAGTGTTCATCAAGAACTTTCCAATTAGTTACCATATCATATAGCTTTTCACTACATAAAGTGAGGTCTATGACCTCCTGTCGATTTTTGACGATAAAAGTGGGCTCTGTGCCCCTATTGCATATAACTAAGTTAGTGGTTAAGAGGTAATTGAAAAGAGACTCACCTCGATTGTTAACGTCGGTGCTACCCCACTGTACATGGTGGGCGTTAGCGTCGCACCCGATGAGAACTAAACCCTCTGCGTGGTCGTTCACTAGATCGCGGAGTAAATCCTGAGGGGGATTCTCAGCCTCATACGCCATATAAGTGGAGGCCAATAGCAAAGCCTTGCCTCCGATCTCCAGCAGTGTTGTCGTCATGTCGCCATTACGCAGGTTCCTATTTTACCTTTACCACGCTCAACAAGCAGCCTATAGCCCACCGCACCTAGACCACAGACCCCCGAGTTATTAACCCAGGGTTCTTGAATAAGTGCGATGTCTATGTCGTCGCCAAGTAGGCGACTCAGGAGAGCAGCGGATGCTGCCCTAGACCGGTGGAGGTTGATCTGCAGAACCCTCATCATTTGAGGTTCCCATCAACTCCTCCACAGCAACGACAGTGACGTCAGCGCTGTCTTCCCCTTCGCTAAGGAGCAGCTCCTCCTCAGCATACATTCTTTGCATCGCCGATGCCAAGTTTGATTGCGAGGAGGCTCCGCTCTCCGCGTCGGAAAAGTCAGCCTCCGGTTCAGGTCCCTCAATGTCCACCTCCATTGAGGCACCCGCTTCGGAGGCACGCTGCGCGTCACCACGGTACACTCGCAGAGTCACCTCGTCAAGGCCGTAGTAAACACGGCCCTGTCTCTTCTCCAGGATCTCCAAAGAGTCCCTGTTCAGAGACAGGACCACTTGCCTTGACGGCCCATCCGGCTCCTCTACTCGTAGGACCTTCCAGTCGCCCGTAGGTATTGTCGGGTTCATCACCTGGAGCATCTTATACAGCGCCGCCGACCTTGCATCATCACATGCCACTACCTTATAAGACTAGTATATAATCTATTAAATTAGAGAAAAAAAGTATATATCTGATAAAACAATTAAGTGCTATATGTAATATAAACCGTAAAATTAGTTGAACTTGTCTGTACGTAACAGTGGAATGCACCTAGAGCAGGTTTTTACACATGGCTTTAACTGCTGCCTGTGTTGAATATCTCATGGCTAAGTCTGGGTTTAATCCATCAGAGATATATGCTCCTTCTAATGACCTTGTGATTTTTTCAATTTCCGCTGTGTATTGGTTAGCAGTTTTGCTACGCTGTTGGATGTTCAGTAGTTTAGCGGTCAAAACCTCCACTGATTCACCTATTAATTAATTAATGATTCTCATTACTAATAAAATTTCTTGCTGTACCCTTCAGCTTTGTTTTTATCATGGTAATGGCCAATGCTTCGTGTGTGTCTTTGATTTGCTCGAGTATATCGAGTGCATCTAGGAAGCTATGTAGATTTTCTGGTTTACCATCAAACTCTGG
Organism: Philophylla caesio; assembly: GCA_963971545.1. Classification (NCBI taxonomy): domain Eukaryota; kingdom Metazoa; phylum Arthropoda; class Insecta; order Diptera; family Tephritidae; genus Philophylla; species Philophylla caesio. Next base: position 75,921,740 of record OZ020607.1, read on the forward strand.
TAGTACTGACGAAGCAGTTTTAATAAATTCTAACGGTTTGTGGCATTGTGACGTTTATTATCGGGATGTCTATTTTAAATTCTTCCACCGATGTGGCTTGACTTAATGAAGGTGAGGGGGTTCGGCTAGGAACGCGTTCAGATAGAAGTAATACAAAATCTATTTGAATTTCTTCTTCTGTTGTATTTGGTACATCAAATTCTATATTGTGTCTAGGTAGAGAAGATACAAGTTTATCTCGTACGGCGGAGAAAAATTGGTAAGCTTCTCTTTGATGTTCTTCGGTAAGTATGTTATTTACAGATTTGATCACCTGTCTTATGCCATTTAGAGCTTCTAAAATTATATTCAGATGCTTTATTATGGTTTCTGGTGATATCGGGGCACTTTTATTTATGCACTTATATGATTTATTAGCTTTAATTTTTTCTTCAGATAATGTGTCATGGATGTCTTTCCACTGATTAATTTCTATTGGGAAGGTTATACGCGTTGTTGTACATTGTTTAATTGTCTCAATTTGTTTTTAATATAATTTTTTATTAGAATTGCAATTGCAACAATTAAACATGTAGCTACGCATGCAAAAGCAGTCAACCACTTATCGGAAACTTCTTCCTTGTTTTCTACAATAGGATGTGGTTCATATTTGACTAATTTAGTTTCATAGGTTTTTTCACCTGAGGTTTATTTTCCTACCTCATAACCTGTTATTCCTATTAATATACCGTTTAGTGCAATTTTCCACCAAGTCATGTTTGAAAGAGAAGAAAATTTCGAATTTAATATTTTATTTTTATTTATTCGTAAACTCGTCTTTTAATTTACAATTTTTAATTTTCTTCAGGGCTTACCTTCCTTATCAATCTATTTAATTATTCTACTAATGTGGAAGGATATAATAAGTCTTCCATTGTGGGCTCTCTAGCCATACCTATATAGAACCAAGATTGTCTTAAATGGTTAATGGTTTAAATTGGATCTATTGCTTCCCTTATTTCGTGATCTTGATCTACGAGCAGTGTCTGTGTTTTCGCGCTCTAGATTGTCTACAATTTTGTTTATTGCCTCGTAGTCAAGATCATCGGGCAATGCACTATCCATGAGAAAAGATTATTTAAAGTAAATAAATTTTAACATAGGCGTTCGAATTTACTCAAAAAAAAATTTTTTTTTTTTTTTTTTTTATTAATGTTTTAACATTTCAATTTCTTCTTGTATTTTTAATCTCTTATCTGAGTTGGTAGCAAAGTTAAGTTGTTGATATAACTTTGCTAATTCTATTCGTCTTTTTACTTTTCTTCCTGCCCTTTTTCTTTTATGTACAATTTATGGGGCAGGTATTTTTGGAATATTTTCTATTTTATTTTGTTTATTTCTTTTCCTATATTCTTCGATGGTAATCGGTTTAGGTCCGATTTTTTCGTATTTGCGACTCTCGAGGATCTGATTTGTACCTTTAATAAGTGTGTCTACGCACTTTTGAAATAGTCTATCAATTTCTTTATGAAATTTTTTTTCAGACTCCTCTTGAGTCGAAATCCTCTGCATAATATTTTGTAGAATTTCGTTTATATACACTGTATAGAGAGAAAAAAAATGTCCAATATTCAATTTTTAAACTTTATCCCTAAGCAAATTACTGCTATTTGGATGGCGACCATAAGGCGTGCCAAAGTTTTCTAAAGGAAACTGTGTTTTTATCCATTTAGCGCTTCCAATACTATTTTTTTTTAAATTTTTTTTTCATCTCCACCTCACGCTGCCGTTTTTTGCCGCCAGTCACATGCCATATCATGCCATATCACCAAAATAAGCCACTCCTTGCCGCCTTTTGCCGCTTTTTGCCGCCAGTCATATGCCATATCACGAAAAACACCAGTTATACCATGAAAATAAGTTCTTCTTCGCTGTTCTTTGCCGTTTTTTTTTTTTTTCGGCTGGCGGTATCGCCGTGTAAAGCCAATTTAAATAAATTTTAGTTACTTATAAGCCTGGCAGGATCGCCATATAACCCAAATGAATACTCAGTCTGAGGTTTGATCGAGAAATGCCCTTCTTTATTGGATATGCTTTCTTTTATACTAAATTCTTACACTAATACTTAGAAGTTATTTACGAACTAAAATGTATACCGATATATTGCTAATACATACAAGCTAACTGCATAATTCTAAAATATGCTGAGTCAACATATGGTTGCAATAAATATATAAATATGTCAGTCGCATTGACAAACTGACGTTGTGGATCAGTTGGGCATTGCGACTGTCTTTGGCGGTGTCTTTGACCGTCCGCACAAGTGTAACAAGATCCTCGCTATGTGCGACGAATGCAGTCTTTGCATAAACTCCCGCTGAGTTCACTGTAACTAATTTGGGTATAATGTTGTTTGTGTACATGACAATTAAAGTAAAAGGGCGATGTGTTTATGTAATGCTACAATAATACTAATAGTAAAAATAATCTGTCGAATGGTCACAAAATTTAGTTCAGAACAATTTGTTTTGAGCAGACTTTATGTAAATTCAGAAAATGGAAAAGCTTTAGTGCCCACAAATTGAGCATACGAAAAGTCAAGTAAGAAACAAGTGAAAAAGAAAAAAAAAAACAAAAAAAACAAAAAAAAAAAAAAAAAACGTATCTACATACTTATGTACATCGATACCGGCGCTTATGGCTAGCCTAACAGCCGAACAACAACCAAACATTTACTGCTCTCTTAAACCTAGCTCTTCTACTGCAACAACAACGGGAAAGGCCTTTCATCGTTTCGCAGCGGATCACTAGGTGTCATGTTATATCTACATATTCTTTTTTTTTAATTCTTTTTCTGACTGGTTTCGTGATGCGAATCATTCGGAAGGTTTATCGTTGCTTATATACCGTTTTGGAGATCTTTGATAACTCCAACTAACCAGAGATAAGCTTTTGTATTTGTTTTCTTAGATTGGCTTATTAATTTTGCTATATCCACATATATCTATTTCCTTGGCTTTTCCGTGCTTTGGGTTGTTTGTTTTTTTTTGCAAAATTTTTTTTTTGTCTTGGTGGTAATCGCATATGTAAATGCCTTATGAAAAGATCATGTATTTATCACCTTAGTTAATAATTGGTAGATAGTAAGTAAAGCTACACATATTTTAAGATCAACAATCCCTTAAGAATATTCCGAGTTAGTTTTTTTTTTTATTACTAAGTAGAGAAAATTTGGTTGAAAAAAAAAATTTAATTTAAACTGTACGTGAAATATATCATGAGATAACACTGTGTAACACTGAAAATGAACTTTGAAAGAGACCTAGCCCAGGCGTTAGGCCTTATAAAACTAAGAAAAACTGTATACTTGAAATTTGCGAAACACCCCCAAAATCTCATTTTAGGGCCAAAAAACTGTTTTTGAGGTCATTCGCTAGTCAATCATCAATATCTTTGCGAATTTTCATCCGATTCAAAAGTTGTTTATATATTTTGAAAGGTGACAAATCACTATTTTAATGGCGTATAACTCATCAAAATCAAACGAGAACTGACGAAGCTACAGAGAAAAAAAATCGTAACTTAATAAAAAAAAATTAATTTTGAAACTTTGACTACGATTTTACGATAGTCTTAATTCAGAAAGGTACCTATCAAAGACAATATTATTAAAGTGAATTTAGTACTGCGTCGATTAAGCTATTTCAATCGAAAATCGGTTTGAAATTGACAGAGTTATTACTATTTAAATCATTTTAGATGATGACCATATTTAAAAATTCATACATTTTGATTATCTTTCAACTTCAAATTTTTATTGTGACTGAAAATAAAAAAAAATTAATCATTAAAATGCTAAATAACTTTATAACTAAAAATGTTTGCTTGATCTTCTGCGTTTATAAGACGAGTCATCTGTTTCACGTTTGAGTGACCAGCAGTAATTAGCTATCATCCTAACTTGGTTCTTTCCTGTAAACCGTTTTTCAATGTTGGAGATTTCTTGGTGAAATCTTTCACCTTGTTCGTCGCTGAATTGACCAAGATTATCCGGGAAAAATTCCAAATGAGAATGCAAAAAGTGAATTTTTATAGACATGTTGCATCCCATTTCTCCATAAGCTTCCAAAAATTCATGGACCACCTCAACGTAATTTGAACTTCTCGTGTTTCCAAGAAAGTTTGAAATGAAACTCAGCCATGCTCTTTTCTCTACTGGGTTCAATTTTTTTATGAAGTCATCATCAGTCATAATCTTACGAATCTGCGGTCCAACGAAAACGCCTGTAATTCATGATCAAAATGTAAAAATAAATTAGGATGAATTCTTTTTGAAGAATTCTTGTTTGGAAATTTTTATAAGTACCTTCTTTAATCTTGGCGTCACTCAACTTGGGGAATACAAGTTTCAGGTGTAGAAAAGCCTCGCTGTTTTTTTCGAGTCGTTTAACAAACTGTTTCATGTACCCCAATTTTAAATGCAATGGCGGCAAAATTATATCATCAGCCTTAACTAATGCAATATTGAGAACATTATTTTTGCCAATTTGAAACTTTCTCGGTGGCCATATGTTACACTTGTAATGATTTTTGGCACGACTGTCCCATTCACAAAAGTAACAAGGATATTTAGTGTAGCCACCTTGCATTCCAAGTAGAATTGTCAGGACTTTAAGGTCCGAGACAATCTGCCAGCGAAATTTATTGTATTTAAGCAATCGTAGAATTTTTTCCATCGTTTGATAAGTCTCTTTCATATCAGTAGCGTATGCCACTGGAACTGATGGCAATTCATTTCTGTTGTGCAGCAATACTGCTTTCAGACCTACGATGTTAGTCAATTGAAAATGAATTGATAAATTGTATTCAAATTTAGTTCTCTCACACCGTCTAGAAATAATTGCCAATCTTGTGGACAGTGCACGTGATCGAGTGCAGCAAACAATTCATCCACATCAACGCAATAAACTAGTTTGTTATTGGTGTCATCAGCTTTGAAAATGTGTTCGAACGAAGATAGGTCTCTGTCTCGTGCAGACGTTACTTTAAAGTTACTGTCTACTATATTCCACTGCTTTAATCTGGAGGCCAGAATCTCTGTCTGTCTTATAGACAGATCCATATCCCGCACGAGATCACAATAATCGTGATTTGACACGAAATGACGTTCCGTTTCTATTGCTTTGGTTGGAAGGTACGGTTCGTCATTTACCTCATTAGAAGATTTGTGGCTTGAATCAGGAAATGTAGCTGGATTTTTGTCTTTAGTTCGCTGATCTTGTTTTCCTCTTGGAATCGGTTTCGATACAGTCAACACATTGGCATATTCTATGAGGTGGCGACTTTTATAGTGGTGACCAGTGATTTTTGTTTGGCAAAAGTAGCAATCCTCCGGCTTGTGATATATTTGATAATGCCAAGCCATAGGAGTCACAAACGGCAGACGCTGGTCATCGCATTTACCGGTTTTCCATTGTTTTAATGTTGTACAGCACATCGAACAAATATATTCGGGTTCATACCAAGCACTTTCCACGTATGAGCAACTGAAAAAGAGGTTGAACGCTTCAACCACAGCTTTATTTGTTCTTAAATCGAACCGATATTTCTTATCAACAAATAGACAGCAGGCGTAACAAAATTTGTTGCGCCTATCACACATTTTACCACACTTATTACACAATATAATTGCGAAGCGGTCGCAAGGTTGAATTGACGGCGTAAATTTATTAGATGACCACTCAAAATTTTTGAAAATGAATGTGTTTAAAATAATTCCTCATACTTGCTATGTTTCTAGTAAAATAACGCATTGAAATGCGGTCAAAGTAGAAAAATTAAAAAAAAAAAAAACTTTTCGCAATGTAAATTTATTTAATAGCAGAAAAAATTTAATAGCTTCGTCAATTTTTGTCCGATTTCATTGCATGAGCACTCAAAATTTTTTGACATGAATGTACTTTCAAAATAATTCCTCATACTTGATATATTTTTAGTAAAATACTGCAATAAAATGCGGTCAAAGTAGAAAAATTTGAAGAAAAAACAAATTTTCCAAGTTTACCCGATGAAAACTTACAACACGCTAGCTCAAAATAGATCTTTATATCTCAATTTAAAGGTATAATCCTTACCTTTCCAAAACATATTTCATATTGAAAATCGGTAAAGAAATGGCCAAGTACTGAAAAGATTAGCGCGTACACTTCCGAAGAACGGTTTTTTAACGGTAAAGCAAGATTTTGAGGGTGTTCCAAATTTTTCAAAAACCGTTTTGAGTTATATTCGACCAGGTGAACAATTTCCAATATGTCACTTTAAAAGTTCATTAAATTTTTTCCATTTTGTAACACTGTGTAATTTTTAGGTGTTAGTAAAATAAGTGAGTAGAGGTAAGAATTGATTTCCTCTTGGTAAGGTGGGTTGCAAAAAAAAAAAAAAAAAAGAAACCAAAAGTTTATTGGCCATATTGCAACCCATGGATGGACGGGTTGTGAGCCACAAAATATTAACTACCACCTATATATATTTTTTTTTCTCGTTTTGTTGAGGGACCACCAACGGAGTTCCTGTAGATTGGTGTTTGTATTAGTATATCGGCCCGGTTATCACTATCGCGTAACGTAGAATGTCTTTTTGGTTCGAATTCTTAGGGACTCTATAATAATAAAATGTCCTAGTGCGGATAGCTTTCGGAATCGCCAAGAACCCCCCCCCAAGCCACTGAAGCCTAGCCTTGATCAACGGGTCCCGTTCGGCGGTTCTACTAGCTATTATGATTTCAATTCATCCTAACTCTCCCACTATGGGGACTATACAAAATGGAGGGACCTACAGTTTTGTGCCGACTCCGAACGGCAAATGTATTATCTTCCATAAAAAATAAGATTTTGATAACACGATATATGGGAATTGATTGGGCTACAAAACTGCATGCCCAGAATTTTCCTAAAAATCCTGAATAGAAATTTGTTTCATCTTTGCGAATTTCTTATAAGCTTTGGAACTTTTATATATACGGCTTCGGTTAAAAATTCTAAAGAATTTTAAATGAAAATTATCAAAAAAAAATAAATTAATTTAAGTGGCAAGCTATGCCGTTTTAAATTTTGTTGCAAATGATATTTCCGAAACTGTATATTTATATGCTATTTGATGAATATATAGCCTTAAAAAATTTTGTTGTTACATCTGGCAAATGATAAGCGCTCATATGTACATAGTTACTCAATTTTTCTTAGAAACTTGGAGAACCACATTTTTTTTATTTCTAATAGCGCAGTTACCCACCGACGTAGAGACGGCCAAACATGTCAGCTGACATGACCTATCTTATGGGACCGCCTTGTAAATGAAAACTCTCCACCGTAGAATTTTCGTGTTGACGGAGAAGCTACGTAGGTAATCCAAGCGAATTTGATTTTTTCCGTAGAAACGTATCATTATACTATTTCATATCATATCATTCTCGCACAAGGTTGCTAAAACGTACTTTTTGAACTCAATTAAAAGTTAGTTTACAAATACTTGAAATATTCTTAAATTATTAGAAAAATAATACCGAATATAGAAGATTACAGCATAATATAATATTAAAATAGGTCAGCATTTTGATTCGATCATTTACATTATAAAAATGTTAACCAAGCTTGTAATTTTATGCAAAAAACAAATGTATATATAAATCAACGGCAACATTCTATAAAAGTGAGCGATCAAAACAAAATAACCAAAAAGAAGTGAGTTGGTATGCAATGAGAGAACAGCTGATTTCTACGCTAAGGCTATGGTAATCAGTTTTTTTAAAAATGGGTAACTGAGATATAAGTTTTGTTACTAAGTGCAAAGAGAGCCGTGAAATAAAATTCCTCCGAATATGGTATACAAAATTGTTTTTTTGTACAAATGAAATGCATTCGGCAATCGAAGAATGCGTAAAAAAAAAAATAAAAATCATAATTTGAAGCGCAAATCAACTCTTATTTTAAATAAGCAATGCAATGTGGATGCAATATTTTGTAGTCTTTGTACATTATTACTAGATTTAAAAACATCTCTCAATTTTAGTTTTCATCTACATATTTTTACACCAAACAAACTATTTACGCCTAAAATTTGTCGTATACAATTTTAACTACAAAATTACAAATACTTGGGATCAAAACAAAGAGAAAAAATAATGAATGACAGGCAGGGTAATCGCTTTTCTATGTACGTCAAGTCAATTGTAAGTCTTGAATAACCGGGACTTAACGAAAGTAATAGGTCAAGTTTTGAAAATAATTGGGTTAAATTGTTTGAATAAGTGCTCAGTCCCCAGTTTGAAAAAATGTGTAGGTAACCAACACAGGCATTGAGAGAATTTTTAGTTTAATGCTTGTAGTGTGTAGAGCTGTAAAAGTAACGAAAAGTTTGGTACACGTATGTTTTTGTTGCTGAAACACTCAGCAGACGTTACTTTCGTATCGTTACTCGTTACTTGTGATACAATCAAACAGTGTATGTTTCTCGATATGTAGAATCATCGATGTTTGCGTACATTTATGGCCTTAATAATCCCAAAATATTTTCGTTTAACATCTTAATGAAAATATGAAAATGCAAAATGGTTAGTTAGTTCGTTTAAATGTTTTTATTTACATTTTTAATTCATATGTAAAAGTTTGAACATTGGAAGTTTTTTAATAAATGTTAAATAAATATACATATGTATATTTAGACGCAACGTATTTTTGTAAAAATCCCAAAAAGTTCAAAATTGCGAATGCAACATTGGCCTGTGTGAGAAAGAAAGAACATAAACCTGTACATATGTAAATCGGCCAAAGTGAATCATACCGAAATGTTGCCTTGCAAGGTGTTAGATGATACTGCTACGTTGAAAAGGAGTATACTCATAACTGTTTCATTCCGCACAATATAAACAATCAAATTGACAACTACATATACGTATTACGAAATATGCGAGTACCGAGTTTATTTTGTAAGTAACGATTCGGTACTTCGAGTCAGGCGTTGTACTCGTTACTCGGTAACGAATACATACGGTTTGCTACAGCTCTAGTAGTGTCGCGTATATAGAGAAATCGCGTCCTACAATTTTGTGCCGACTCCGAACGGCAGATATATTTCATGAGAAGTTTTTTCATGGCAGAAATACCCTCATGTCAAATGTTAATATAATAAAATTTATTGATCTCTGTTTATGTATGTTTGTACCTAAATACATATGTCAAAATGAATGTGATTTGTGTTTTAATGTAATGTATGTATTTTTAATAAAACTAGCAGTGAATTGTATAATTTTTGCGTTTAATTAAAGTGCACTGAAATGTACTGATTTTTAGAGCTGAAAAAGGGGAATTAACTGAATTTTGGGGGAAAAAACGGGTAACCCTTCTTGATGGAAAGAGTTCTTGCTTGTTATCGCCGATATAGCTGATGATGCTTCTCACATTGGGCAAAATAGGCTCGAGCGAGCAAAACGTTTATGCAGAAACTATTCGGATTTTTTTTTAAACATACTCGTTGTGTTTCCTTTTGCATTTATCGTAGTGGTATTTTGCATTGTTTCTTTAATTACACAATTCCACGTACTACTAATAAGGAGCTCTTTCCTGTATCTGATTATAACTATTATATATATGTATGTATGTATCCATAAAATGAATTTCACTTTTAATTTGCAAATCAATTTATTTAATTTGCTGCTAACAGATTATATATTTGTTATTTAATATTTATTAAACACATGGGAGATGCTGTATTAATGATTTTGTCCGACGAACTAAGGTTTGATTGAAATAGTTCTCCGTGTCGGATTCAGAAGCTGATGATAGACAGATGCTAAATGTTTCGTTGAACACAGATATCAGATTTTGTTTCAATGAGCCGATGTCTTCCATTGATATAGCGTTCGTAAGGTAGTCTGAAAAATATAGACAATTTTTAGATATACATACATAAATATCTATTATGGCGTTTTCTTTTCTCGAAAAAATTGTGGCCTTCTCCCATTTTAACTTTTGCATTAGGCTATGTTTCTTTCCGAAATTTGGCTATATTAGTATACATGTTTCTAACTTTGATTGGTCAGAGTCCAATAAAGTGGAAAATGGACACGCAACCCCTTAAAAAGGGTGAGAAAAAACATTGTTTCGAGAAAAAAAAAACGCCATTAGTTTAGTAATTCATTTATTAACCAAGTATTAAGTTACACTTTTTAATATCTAGTTGTTGTAAACAATGTTTTTTATGGTTCGCTGTTTGTTGGACCACCTTATCAGCTGCAGAGAGCTAAATATACATCTGTGCTAGGTAGGTTTTGTGCGGGTTTTGAAATAAAAAGATAGTACAATTTTAATAAAATATTACCTTCAGAACCAGGTGGAAAACATATGCCAGTTATGCTCGGCATATTTCTCACATAAAAATCCAGGTGTAACCACAATAAATATAAAGTCTGTTCTATGATGAATACGTATAGCGAAAGTTCCTTTTGTCTGTTTTCGTAATGTTTAACTAATTCGATGCATGAAGGACGACCTAAACAAAAATAGATACAAAAAATATTAGCGGAGTTATGTACATGTACGAATATGTTTTAAAATAATACAGTAATAAACTGGGATATCCGATAGCTTCATATAACGTACATGGTGAAAAGAAAAATTAAAATGCTTCCGCTAATGTTTAAAAAAAAAACTTATAATTATTAAATTTTGGGAAAAATTTCACTTAGTAGATATTCAAATAAAATAAACTGTATACTACAGATATACCTACGTACATATATTGACAGTGACAGTTGCTGTTGCACTTTGTCGGTAACATTTTGTCGCGTTTTTACGTTCACAACGTACTCGTTATACATATATGTATGTAGGCTTTTGTTAGAGTTTTCTTGTAAATTCGCATTTATTTCAATTATTTTACTGATTCACTTATACTAATTTTGTAGTGGTTTTAGTTTTTGGAAATATAGTTTATAGAATTTTATATGAATTCCACTGTAGCTTTACGTTTGATTTAGTTTAGAAACGTTTACTTTTACATTTTAGGTTCGCACAGTTTATTTAATTTCGGAACATAAAACACAAAACATTTATTACATTATTACACAACTTTCAGCGTTTTATTCGACTTAAGTTTTAAATACTTCTTATAATTTAGCACGTCCGTCGCGTTCAGTGGTAGCAACCGTTCTCTACATTTCTGCTAGAATCGCGCGTTGTTTCGTTATTTTATACTGTTCAAAATGTCCGTTAGTTTATCGTATGATACTATCGCTGTCTCCTTGTTCATTCGTTTGTTCTTATTGCTGTCGTCTCGTTCGTTTATAAAGTTGCCTACGTGCAGTTTGCTGGTTCTTAAGTGTGGTGAAATTCACCACATATATAATTTTAATACTTATTACTAACACCAACTTTTTTTTAACATGATAAGACGTGGGCCGATTAAAATTATTACGAATTTTTTTTATACATGATAAACCACGTCTGTCTATGCAAAATTGTTCGCAAACAAAGGTTGTCAGCCCCTAAAGGTAGCTTAAAATGAGAGTAGAGTTTGCGCGGTCATCATGCGTTAGACAAGGATGGCGACAACATACATTTATAGCTAGTGTTCTCAACCAGCAGTAGTAAAAAATATAATATACCTAATAATTTGAATGTTAATTACTTTATTATTAACTATTAATTATCGATAAATAATTTCATTAACAAATAATTTAAAGTTTATTATATTTTTTTCTATTGCTGGTTGAGAACGCTAGATATAGATTCATGTCCATGTATGTATGTAGCAAACGATTTTGAAGCAATTTGGCAAATTTCCACATACTTTGGGCGCTATTGACGGAAAGCATATTCGGATTAAGGCACCACCTAATTCTGGCTCAGATTTTTTTAACTACACGGGGTTTTTCCGCATTATTTTGCTTGAAGTGATCTATGCAAACAGTCGTTTTATTTATGTTGACATTGGTGCAAATGGAAGGGCATCTGATGTTATGGCATTTAAAAATAGTTCTTTGCATAAGGCGTTGTCAGTTGGCCAACTGAATGTTCCATCCGATGTCCCTCTACATGGACAAATATGCAAAACATCTTACTATTTGATTGATGATGATATTGTTGGGCTAAGTCGACATATGATGAAAGTATATAATCGAAGCGCGAATATCTCAATACTTCACAAGAAGCGTATATTATAGGATAAGCAGGGCTCGAATGATCGTAGAAATGGCATTTGGTAGACTTGCTTCTCGTTTTCGCATCTTCCAAAGACCCATAGAAGTTGCGGTAGAAACCAGTGATATTATTATAAATGCCTGTTGCATTTTACATAATTACCTAACACAAAAACTAACCCTGTCGTCAAATCCTCTTCAAAACAGTGCTTACGAAATTATTGAGTCTGCATTCATTTGTCTACCAAACTAAGAACATAATACATATAAATATGCATGCAAAATACGAGATAACATATTTTAAAATGGTGTGTAACCGATGGTGATGTTCCGTTAAAATGGAATAAAATAAACAAAGAAGTTGCAGTTTAAAATTACTGCTTTATTTCACTTACAGTCTTTTTAATTTTTCAGTCTTTTTGAGGGTTTTTGTTTTTCAGGTAACATATTATAAATAAATATATTTGCCTCTTAAACTCTATTAAAAATAGATATGCAAATGTACATTTCAAAAACAAACACAAAAATTCGAATTATGTATTCTAACAATATAAAAAAGAAAATTCAAATGAAAGCTAAAAAAAAATTAGTATCACGACTTAAATTCATACTGAATTAAAAACTAATATCTGCAGAGCTCATAGCTGTTTGCAAAAGATCCTCTGATTCCACCATCTGTTGTGAAGCAGAAATGTGATCGAGAACTTTTTCAGTCACTAGCCCATGAATTTCTGACATAAGCGGAGTGGCTTCCCTGAGTGGTAGTTGCCTTATTTGTACAGCTATTGTTTTCCCAAAAGATGTATACACATCATCGACGTCCTGCTGAGTTGCAGACGATGACTTGGTGTATCCGGACGATATGGTTTGCGATGTGGAAGGAGTTGGAGACGGCAATTCTGGTTCCAATGTTGAATCTGTTTCATTTGTAATTGTGGCATTTAAGTCACTACCAGCTTCCTCAACTATTTCTGTATTTGGCTGTAAGAAATATATGTACAAATATAACAGAAAACAAATCACACAATTAACCATTACATAGAAATTTGCAAAATATGAATTTTAAAAACTACTGTTACTAATAGTTATAATGCTTACACTATTGAAATTTGGTGTTGTTTTCCGCAATACTATTACTGAATCTAGGAAGTTCATTTCCTCGTAATAAAATAGGTGAGTTTCGTAAAGTGAATCCACAGAAGAGCCAGATTTCCTTACAGCTTTAAATTTTTTTCTTTCGGCCACGTAAGCCGTTCGCAAATGCTGAATTTTTCTTTTGACTTCCTCAACGCTTTTAAGGCACTCCTTCGAAATTTGAATCCAGGCTTTTTTTTTCCAAATCAATCCTTTTATATGTGGTACTTTGTAAATTCCAAAGACACTCAAACTGCTTATACCAGTTTATGAATTTGAAAACCTCAGTCATCCGCCATTCCATTTTGTATTTATTTAAATGTTAATGATTTCCAAAAAAAAATTTATATTCACGAAATACTAACCTTTTTAGCACTTTCACTTTCAATTAATTCAAATCAAATGGACCTTGCGCCATTATATCGTATATATGTACATATACATATACATAATAAAACCACATAACTTGCGCTGATATTGCCACAACGAAATTTTCCTTTGAATGAAAAATTAGCTGTCAAAGTAACAAAGTGACAGCTTATTTCATATAATAGATGCCAAGACATAAACGCTAACATAAATGGCTGACATGAAGAAATAAGCGGTCTCCATTGACAAAATATTTTTTGGCATCTATTTTATGACATCAGCTATTTTCTGTGGAGATGTCGGGCTATGAAGTGAGCGTTTTACAAATGAAGGTACCTACAGTTAACTCAGATATACATATATATTACACTGTAATAGCTTTTTAAACAAAAAAAAAGACAAGACCAAACTCGACGGTTTCCCCCCATTTCGGGTCCTACGAATCGAACTGCATCATTACTTTTTTGAGTTACAATCATGGTTTCATACAAAATTTTTTGTTGAAGTTTTTCATCAAAGTGGCCCATTGTAAGAGAAAGGCACATTTTTCTTCGGTCTCTAACTTTTTTAATGTTGACTTTTTTGGTAAACTTTCTTTGGCAAAGCTTCTCAGAATAAGTCCGTCGTTAAGTTCTTAGATAACTGTTAACCCCAAAATCAATGTTTTGGGTGTCCTCATAGCCAATATGTCGAAAAAGCTTTTTGCCGCTGTACCAATGCTCAAGGGGAGCGGCGACTTGGTGAAATCTTTCTCCATGCTCATCGGATTCAGTCGAAACTTGCTGCTCAAAATGGTCCTTGTGATGGTGAAGGAACTGAATTTTTGAGGACATATTCACACCTATTTCTACAAAAGCGTCTAACATGTCATCCACATATTTTTTCCAATCTTCCGACCGGTGCACTCCTAAGCAATGGTTTATAACGGCCATAACGGAGTTCCAGGCAATTTTTTCATTGTTATGTTGATTTAGTTCTATTAAAACACTTAAAATACCTTCTTTTAATTTCGCAACACTTAGTCCTGGAAATATTTCTGTCAAACATTTAAAAGCTTCGGCATCTCGATTTATTGCTTTTATGAAATTTTTAACAATTCCCAATTTTATGTGCAGTGGTGGTAGCAAAATGTTATTAGCTGGTATCAGCGGAATATGGATAACATTTGCCACATTTAAATGAAATTATGTGCGAAGCTTCCAATCACGCATTCTATATTGGTTTCCGCGGTACCTTGTGTCCCAATGACAAATGAAGCACATATTAAGCCAGCAAAGACAACGTGCAACATTGTCACAAGGTGGCGACAGGGTTAGAAAATTTTGGGAGTTGAAAGAAAAAGTTTTGTGTTTTACTCAAACTCAACACGCGAACGTGAAACATCACGCCTTTCGATCAACGATTTATTAATGGTTGGACCACAACTTTAATCAGTTTTTCAGCATCAACATGCTTAACCCGTCTGGGCCAATGGATTTGGGGGCTTTCGCCTTCCCGATGGATTCCTTCCCCTCGGTGCTAGAGAGGACAATTGGTGCGCTCGGTGTTAGCTTGTGCAGCCTTCTGGTGACTGGCCGTTTAGTCCTGTCGGTCGAAGGATGCAGTGTAAATTGTCGACTAAAATAGCTTGCGCATTGCTTCGGGTCCGACGAGGCGTGGTCTCCAAAGGAGATTTCTGTGCGATCGTCACGCCTCGTCGGGTGGGACCGGGACCTCACGGTCGACCATAGTTTGCCCACTCCGGCACCGAGGTTGCAGGACTTCAGGTGCTCCCTCCACTTGTTCCGCTTGTGTACGTTGAGCAGGCGTTGGATCTCCCCGTTTAGTTGCCTAATACGGGGATTACTGGGGTCCGCCTGTCGAAGGTGGTCGCGTTCATCCGACAGAGACACCGCCTCACCCGGGAAGTCAGGACGGATCACGGGGATCCTACCTGCCGGAATGAGGCGGGCTGCAGCGGACTTCACCACCCTGCGGAACTCGCGCTCGCCAACGCGAACGTCGCACAGTGGCCAATTTGGCTTCGCTAGCGGCATTTAATTAAAATTTTCAAATTTGAAAAACCGTTATTTTTTTAACAATCGATAACAAATACATTCACTAGATTTGTATCGATTTTTAAAAGCTCAGCTTACAGCTGATGAACAGCTGTGAGCTGTCAAAGTCAGCATATGTTTCTGCAAGTGTTGTGCAAAATATTTCCGCCTTTTTGATCATCGTTTTGCTATTCGTGTTAAACTTGCAAATTTTATTATTTTCATTACGCCAAGGTATGTATTATATAAAAAAACTGTGGTTGTGATCTGTGTATACTTATGTTATTTATAAAACGTAATCGTGTTTAAGTGTATTAGCAACTCGCCCATTGTAATGTACACCTGTCTTTCGTGGAGTAGAACTTTCAAAATTCACCTAGATTCAGTGTAATTTTAAATTTTCCTATATGTGTAAACCATTGTGTGTCCAAAATGTCCAAAATGAACTGCGAGTAGCTGCGAGCCTTCAACTTATTGTACTTTTTAGGCAAAATGTCTGTGTCAAAACGCACCCTTTTTTTAATATGGCATGAAGAAGCGATCCCCACCAAGAAGTTTCTCGCCGTGGAAAATTATGTTTTTGGTTGAGTAAAATTACCTATACTCAGAAGGAGCAGTGCGAAAATGGAAAGAAACTGCGAAATTTTGCTAGTAGGCTTATCCAAAAGTGGAAGGCCTGTGGCAGAAGTAAGGTGTTTTTCGAAAAAATTTACCAAGAATGGCTAGATACACCATTGGTATTGTTGGGAAAAAAAGCAAATGAAAATATTGGACGACCGGAAAAAGAGCTTTCCGAGTGCTGCAGAAAAACGCAAGTCAATAAGATGTCAGGAAGTGTCATGTGAAGGATTGTTGGTAGCTGTAAGCTGCAGTTTATATAAAGCTGGAAAGCGCAGTGCTTCCAAAGTTGTAGAAATGGTAAATGGCGATGAGGAGTTTAGCGGAAAGCTAATACAAAATATAAACAAACCAAAGCCCCTTCCATCCAAATTTTCGGACGATAAAGCGCTTGCGCTATTTATAGATCATCTTGGACATACCAGATACACTTGGAACTTGAACAAGAAAGCAGCAAATAACCAAAACGCCGATATATATCCATGCTACGAAAAATTACGCTTTGCCAAAAAAAAGTCACTGATTAATATGCTGAAGTGCCACTACAAAGTCTTGTGGACCATACAATAAACAGGATCATGGAAGCACACCCTGAAAGTTTTGAAATCCCATCTACAAGTAATAATAACACCCATTTAACTGCTGTCTACAAATGGGGTTGTGATGGCAGCAGCGGCCATTCCACATATAGGCAAAAATTTAACGACTGCGAAGGAAACATGAGAGACCAATATTTATTTTCAATTTGTATTGTACCACTGCAAGTGCAGAACGGACCGACAGTTTTATGGAAAAACAATCGACCTTCTTCTACACGATACTGTCGACCAATCAAAATACTTTGCGAGAAGGAAACGGCGAACCTGAGTCGCATGGAAATTGAAAATATTAAGAGCCAAATATTAAATATTGTACCAACATATCGAGCCATAACCGCCGAAAAAATGTATCCCACAAACTCGAAATTTTACAGGGGAAGGTTTTTGTTAAATTAAATCAGTTTGAATAAAGCCATTATTTTAAAATTTATAACGTAAATATTTTTTTGTGTAATACATTTAATTTTAATAATTTTAAATAGATATTTGCATCATAACGGTTGTTTTTGTGGGATACATTTTTTTTGCTTTCCTTCTGGCAACCTATTATTAAAAAAGTGTGTGGGTTACACAAAAAATTTATTTTAAGGAAGTGACTTCCCGTTTTTTTTTTATTTAATTTTTTTACTTAGTCCTTAAAATTAAGTTACATTTGATTTAAAAAAAAATAAATGCATACATTTCTTAGTATATTCGATAAAACAAAAATAAAGTAATGTAATTCATATATTTAAAGTTTTCTGTTAACAAAGTAATGTTATTCATATTAAAATCTTGTAAACTTGAATAACGATAGATAAAAATATATAAAGAACGCTAAATACTATCTTCCTGGTCGGTTTCAGGTAGCAAATCTTTAACAGATCCATCCCATTTTAAATTTAAATACTCGTGTTGGAATTTTACAGGTATAGTTTTTCTATCGCAAAGCGTTTTCAAATCCTTATATTTAGCAGAAGAAATGTTTAATATATCATCATATAATTGAGTAGGTCCCTCACAAACTATTTGGGAGTTTCGTCTGGATCGTGGAATTGAATCTAGATCATAATTTATGGTTTCAGATTCATCAAAGTAGCCATATTTAAGAGTAATATTTGGAATATTTTTTTCCAATGTAACAGAGCGTAATTTTGTAAATTGAATTTTCACTGAATTTGGAAGTAACGCCTGTGAAAATGTCTTCCAGTCTTTAAAATCACTGTTAGTTAATTCAATACAATTATATTTTCTTGGGTTAGTTCTTGCATTTGATATTATGGTGTACCACTCACTTGGAGCCCAAATAGTCCTATTCCGAATAAACGATTCAATTGTACTATGTATCGAATCAACAGGCATCATGGTGTGTCCAGGTAACAAGTATGTGATTTTTATATTAGTCACAAAATTAGAATTTTCAACAAAATAGGTTAATGTCGCAAGCATAGCTCTGTTTTTGTTCTGTCCTGCGCAGCTATCACAATAAAGATGGACTATCGACTGGGTTTTCCTTTCATCGACTAATTTAAGGTATTGGAAAACAGTTGTGCAAATTTCATTACACCCTCGTTTACCATCCTTTTCTCCCCATAAAAAACAAAACCCATCTCTTGTACCACTCTCATAAAAACTTTCATTGTAGAATGAATATTTTCTAGAATAAAACAAAGTAACACTTTTTCCATAGGGAGTATTGAAGACCTTTTGCAAGGCGAAACTTGTACATATTTTGCAAAAAAAACAAATTCATACCTTCGACATATTGTTCTAAAGCTTTATATTTAATTAAAGTCTCAAAAAATTGTGTTTTTTTCCCCCCTTGTGTTTCATTTATTTTAAAAGAGAATTTAATTGTATCCCACACAAGCGTTCAAAGAATTTGTAAACAAGTCACCATATGCATATACATTAAAATTGTTTTTGTTATAAAATCATAACGGTTTAATCTACAGCCATGAAATTTTGACAGATGATGCAAATGATGTTGAACTATCGATTTCGATAACAAACCAAAAATCGATTATGGTGTGGGATACATTATTTTGGCGGTAATGGCTCGATATGTAAACTCATTGATTATTGATCACCAATTTCACATGACCATGCTTGATGGTAAAACTTTCAGCGTCATTTCAGAATCTTCTTCGCAAATATGCGGAATCTGCAACGCAACACCGAAAAATATGAATGACTTAAATTTGGTGAAGAGCTTTCCAATTAAAGTGAACCTCTTTCAATATGGGCTATCCAGTCTCCACGCCTGGATAAGGTTTTTTGAATGTATTTTGCACATATCCTATAGAATACCAATAAAAAAGTGGCAAACTCGTGGTGCTGACAAGGATATTGTTGGACAAAATAAAACAAATATACAGCAGAAGCTACGAGAAGAAATGCATTTGTTGGTCGACATACCAATGGCTGTTACTGGAAATACCAACAACGGATATACGGCAAGAAGGTTCTTTCAACAACCAGATTTAGCCGCTCGTATAACTGGAGTGAACGAAAATTTAATAAATCGATTCGTCGTCTTACGAGCACTTGCATGTGGATACGATATAAACACGGAGGCATTCAGACTTTACGCAATGGAAACTGCCGAAATTTTTGTTAGTTTATACCCTTGGTTTTACATGCCCTCGTCTGTTCACAGAATTTTAATTCATGGAGCAGACATAATCAATCATTTTTCGCTTCCAATTGGTATGATGTCAGAGGAAGCGCTTGAAGCCAGAAATAAAGATTATCGGAACATCCGTGAAAATAATACCAGAAAAAATTGCAGAAAAAATACAATGGAAGATATAATTAACGCTCTTTTTGTTTCTTCCGATCCCTTAATATCTTCATTGTCCAACGGCTCATCAATTTCCTATTCCAGAAATATTAGTTTCGATAAGGAAGTTAAAAGCTTGCTTATAATGCATCATTTTGAAGATGATTTCTCTGAATCTGATACTGAAGAATCTGATTAATATTTCTTTTATAATATGGTTTCTCTTTGAGTTGACAATTTTTTTCTTATTTTATATATGAATATATGGTGGAAAATGTTTATTGAATTAAAAACAAAATAAAAAATTTAAAAAAAAATTAAAAATTAAAAAAAAAAAAAAAAATTTACTTTTTTTTCCAAAAATTGTTTGATTTTTTTCTGAATTGAGATAAAAAAAATTTTGATGATATCTTCTTTACTTTGGAAGCTATGAATAAAATGCCGCTAGCGAAGCCAAATTGGCCACTGTGCGTCGGTAGGAGTTGAAAGAGCACTGAAGGCGTCTTCAGTGAAATCCTCGAACCGCTCCCAGTCAGCTTTTTTGAAGTTGATATAGGTGTGGCGGTCCGAGGCAAAATAGTTTGCAGGTCTGTCAATCGAGATGACTATGGGTAGGAGGCCTGATGCAAGCGATAGCATAGATCGCCACGTTATGCTATTTATCAGACCCGCGCTAGCTATTGTTAGATCTTGCGAGCTGCTGCAACTACCCAAAATCCTGGTGGGGGCTTCGTCGTTCATGGTGCAGAATGTCGAATCGTCTATCTTCTCTGCCAAAATATTTTCCCTACGATCATTTGGTATGCTTGAGAACCAAATATCGTGATGCTCAGGGAAGTCTCCGACTACCAATCGGTTTTCACCACTGAGAGTTCACCTATGTCAGGGTGATATCCAGGCAGCAGGAGACAGGGGGTATATAAATATTAAAAATTTCGAGCTCGACATCGCCTGACCGGACGGCAATCCCCTGACATTCTAGGGTGATGTCCCTTGGGTCGATAGGACGATACTGCACGGTGTTGTGTAATATGAAGGCTGAGAGCTCCGGGGGACCGTGGAGGCAGGGGGTTGCGCTGAGGCACCTGCTCGGGGGGCGCAGTAGAAGATGTTGTGGAGGCTTGGGGCGTTTGAGTGCGCGAGCACCACTGGGCCAGAAACATTGTGGACCACTCCCTGGTTTTCTTAAAGCCTGAGCAGATTTTAAGATGGCACCATCCGTTGCACGAATTACACCTCACCGAAGTGGAATTCGGATGAATCAAACCTGCTGCTAGGTGTTGCATCCAAGGGGAGATAAGATTAGGGTTAGGTCGCCGAAACAACAGTCGTTGGTCGAATGAAATCCGAGTCACTTCGGTAACGTGGAAGTGAGGCTAATGGGAGACGCTGGGTATTCATTGGCTGTCGACACCCTTCAGAAGCCCCAACTGGGCTTTACTCAGCAAAATTCTAATGACGTGCACGCAAAATGTCGGAATATAGTGGACAGAACAATCAGAGTTATTAAAAATCGATGGAGATGTTTGTTGGCAGCTAGACAACTGCACTATTGCCTAAAGAAAGCAGTTAAAATAACAAATGTTTGCTCAGCGCTACATAATATTTGCATCGCATAACCAAAGCATTTACGAGGTCTCTTCCATCGATGAATTTGTATCCAACGAACATCAAGCTGAAGAAATTCTTACAGAAAATGTTGCGTTTTTAGAAGTTGCCCAACGCATCCGTTCAAATATTTGTAACTGTCTATAAATAACATTCATATTTCATTCATATTTGTTAATCGTAAAAAAAGAAATTGTTCAGAAAACTCAGGGCGGGTGCATTCAGTCACATATTTTTTGAAACATAATACCGGGCGATGGCAAGTGTGTCGCCAAATGTTCCTCTCGACTTTGGGATTGAAGGAAAAATGCTTTGAAATTGGATAAGCCAAGGCGAGACGTATGGCAGGCATGCAACTCAGTCCACACAAATCCTTAAATCTGCGAGTCAAAGCAAATCGATGTTCACCAGCTGGTCAGCACAACCAACAAAGACGCGCCTTTCTACTAAAATGGCTTGCTGAGCTTCCGAAAATGGAGTCTCATTATTGTAGAAAAAATACTAAAAAGCTTTATTTCGAAGCAAACTTTTCTACATATCAAGAAATTTATAAGCTTTATGTCGATGAATGTGAATTAAAGGACAACAAAGAAAATGGAAACATGATTTTTGCAGAAATAATGAAGAAGACTAATTATTCAATTTTTAAGCCTAAAATTGATGAATGCAATACTATTTGCGTAGCACATAGAAATAATACTGAGCCCGGTGAGAGTTATGAAAAGCATAGAGAAGAAATAGAAAAGATGCGAGAAGAAAAAACAATGATATAAAAAATGCCAATTCCGGACTATGTGCTGTATTTTGTATGGATATGCAAGCAGTAAAATTAGTCCCCCAACTAAATGCTAATGCTGCATACTACAAAATGTAATTGCAAGTTCATAATTTCACATTCTACAATGTTGTCACTTATGAATCACATAATTATGTTTGGGACGAAACAGATGCAAATATTGTTCCTTCGGTTTTTGTTACGTGTATTATTAAACACTTAACCAATTTCCATGCTCGAACTCTAGAAATTCATCACATAATAATTTACTCGGATGGCTGTTTCTACCAAAATGTAAACGTAATTTTGTCCAATGCCTTATTGGCATTTTGCAATGAAACGCATTTAACGGTTGAGCAGAAGTATTTGAAATGCGATGCAACCCACTCCCTTATTGAGAGAAAAATCAAGAAAAAAGAAATCAATTTTTGCAACTCATAAAGGATGCTCGAAAAACTCCATCACCTCTACAAGCGTACAAGTTGAATTACGATTATTCCTTGGATTTTGAAAGTACATATTCATAAGCGATACAAGTCGATTCGTCCAGGTACAAAATATTTTCCGATTTCTTAATTACGCTTCATTTCTGAAAATTGATTTTATTTAAGGAAGAGGTACTGGCGATCAAACTGTCAATTTGCTACGGGCGTTAGCATATGACCCTTCAGGTTCAATATATTTCAAAACAAATATAACTGACGAATATGAGGTATTGCCGCAAAGGTCCAAGACTGTCGTAAAAGATATCAAGCCTGGATCTCTATATAGAGAGAAAATAGTAATCTCTAAAAAGAAGTGGGACCATTTACAAGATCTGAAGAATTTGTTACCTGCATACTGCCACAGTTTTTATGATAACTTACCTCATCATATGTAACTATTTTAGTTCAAATGTTTTTTAATTCCCTGTATTTTTTTCATTTTGTATTGGATGCCCTTTATTTTATGTTTATTTTCATTTAAGTGTTAAAAGCCCTAACTAAAATTTTTTGCAATAAAGTTGATCTCAAAAAGGCCTAACTAACAAAACTTTAATAGAAACATAGAAAATAAAAAAAAATGGATTACAGAACGAATTTTTTTCGGTTTTTTATTGTGAATTGCATTTAAAAAAAATTTAAATACATGTCCTTTCAGATTTTAAGAAGATTTTTCCTTCTCCTGTAAAGTAGCGAAAGTGCGAGTTACGCCCTTTCCATACTATACTAACGATACGTACATATGTATGTCTATTTAAGTGTGGGTATAATGTCTGGTAGTAAAACCCTTTTATAAATATTCGGTAGCTTCTTCACATCCGCAAATATGTATGTATGTATGTATGTACATGTACATATGTATTTATGTATATGCAGGCTACTTACTGAGTGCCAGGCCATTTGCTCAACTTGGTGATTATCCCTTTCGTATTTATGTATTTACATATATACATACATACATGTGTACGGCATTTTTGTAGAAATAGAAAGTGTAAAGTGGGGCTTCACCACACAACATACGCTAGAAGTGCCTTGTAGTTCATTTTTGGCTACCCGAAGGTCCGTAATACTAGTTTTCGAAGGGAAAACCATTAGTTTCGCGGTTTTTAGTGTTCTCACCTTGCTTGTTTTTTCGTAAATTCGCGCGAAAATTTAACTTTTGTGAGAAATTTTTAAAGTGAACGAGACAGGTAAGAGTTTAATGTGTTTTTACTAATTGTCAAATAAAGCTGAGCTTGTCTCCCAAAGCAAGAACAGCTGTTAATTAAGTAGCAAACCTAGCAGTTGCGAAGGCACTGAGTAGGGTTGTGATACTAGCAAGGTTATTAAGTAATAGATCATTAGGGCTGGTCATAAATATAAAAAATATAAAAATAAAATAAAAAAATTTTAATTATATTACATAAAACACACATTAAATAGAATAAAATCATAAAATATAAATAATAATAATATCAACAAAAGTAATTATAATCAAATATATAAAGAGTTAAATAAATAAATAATAAAAAAATAAATAAATTTAAAAAGCTAAAAAAAAAAATATTAAAACAGAAACTTAAACTAACTCAATCCAAATAACATAAAATAATATTAACAATAAAGATATGAGTGTTACTAGGTCGGCTCCTCCAGGCGAAATACCTCAGAGACAATATGCGTAGCCTTATCAGAAAAAATTCCATCAGATGAGGGTATTTTGAACCCACTTGCGAAGCGTCCTAGGCTTTTGTACTCGTCACCGAAGCTCGAAGAAAGCGGTAAAAAACCATCGCAGCAAAAAAAAGCAGCGGTATCTATAAACGTAAATAACAAAGATGTTGGCCATTTTATACCATCAGGTCCCCAGAAAGAACCACAATGGAAGACTGTACTGCCCAAAACAAAGAAGAAACACCTTTAGAAATTAGAGACCTGGACGAACTTACAAGCAAACAAGAGCTGTGTAGTGCGCTAGAGAAAGAGTTTGATGGGATACAGTTTGCTGAAACATGCGTGAAGTCCTTAAGGAACGCCTACTGCGGGACTAAAACAGCAACACTTGTTCTTCCAGTTACAGTTGCAAAAAACTTATAGCCGCGGGTAAAGTGCGAGTAGGGTGGGTAATCTCCCGAATACGAATGAAAATCCAGCTAATAAAATGCTTTAAATGTCTAGAGTTTGGCCACCTTGCTAGAAATTGCAAAAGTGCATTCGACATAAAGAATGCGTGCTTCAACTCCGGAGAGACAAATCACAAAGCAGTAGAATGCAAAAAGGAAGGGAAATGCGCATTATGCTCATGAAGAAACTTACCCCAAGTGAAGCACAGAACTGGTGGCAGAGAATGTCCCTACTATTTGGAGGCGTTAAATAAAGCCCGAACACAATGAAACTGCTGCAACTAAAGTTAAATCATTGCAAATCTGCGCAAGAGCTTCTGGGGCAGACGGTAATAGAGAAAAATATTGGCATAGCTCCACTGTGCGTTGGCGACGAAAGCCAAAAATCAGCAGTATGGAGCTGTGCCAGAAGGCCAATTGCGATTGAGCAACTAAAGGTGGAAGCAGCTTTTACCTGCGTGCGAGTGTCGGATATTATTTTATACAGCTGCTACACTCAAAATAATAACATCGGTTAAACCAACCAAATTCCATAGTTCACTTACTGTCAATGTAAATTGTTTTTGTAAAAAATTTCAGTTAACTGCCAACGTTGGTCAAATCTACATCTTTTTATCGGTTAGGTTATATTCAGTAGAAATTGTTGTTGTCATGTTGACAATTTCAACGTGTTAAATTAAAAATAAAAAATAGTTAAATTTTTCCCTAACATTTGTTGTTTTTTTTCTTACCAATAATGATAATTAATTTAACCAATTCAAAAATTGTTACTTCCTACGCTTACCATTTTTCTTGTAAAATTAACCAATGGAAATCGTAGTTTTTTCTACTTATATGTTGTTGGTGTGAACTAACTGATTTTTTTTGGTTAGTTTAACAAATAAATTGTTTCCGGAGAAAGTCGTTAATTCAACAATAAATGTTATGGTTAATTCTACCATTGCATAACAGTTAGAAAATTTCTAATTGAAATTGTTGTTGCTTTGTACTATTAGTAGAGTAAGGTGGCAAGCCTACAACTGCAGTGGTTAAAATGACGATGGCAATACTAACATGCAACGCCAACAATAACCAGTTCGTTGAAAACTTTGAAGAAGCTGGTTGTTCGTAAGTTTATAAAAATGGAAGAGCAAATATTAGAAACTACGGAAAACAACGAACTAGGACTTTTAATAGAAAGTTGGGGGTTCAGCCATATCCTGCAAGATTTACAAGGTAAGTTTAATAAAAGTGATTTTCACATAGAATTGTGCAATATTCAGCTGAAATTTCAATGAACAGCAATTCCGTTATTTGGCTTCGGTTGTGTTGTTGCTTTAATTGTTCTCCGTGTTCATATAAATTGTGCGTTATGGCTTGCGTAGAATTGATATACCTATGTATAATAAATAGTAATTATTAAAGAATATTAAAAACCGTACATATTTATTGATTTCGTAGATGAGTCTATTACGCTTAAAAGGCTACGGTATATACAAAATGAGGACCTGACGTACTTGTTCAAAAAACGTAAATTGGGTGAAAAAGCAGAGTTCCGTTAGAAGCTTCAACATTGGAAAATTGAAAAGGTGAGTAGAAATGTTAATTTCCAATTTCATTGATAAAAAAAAGTTATAACTTTTCATTTAAGGGATATTCTGATATTAAAACCTGCGATACAGTTTCTGTTGAAAAAGCTTCTCATTAAATACATCTGCCGTTCGGAGTCGGCACAAAACTGTAGGTCCCTCCATTTGTGGTATAATAAATATAAAGACGCACACCACAAATGGTAGGAGAAGCTCGGCCAAACACTGAGCTATATAGTGTAAGCGCCAAATTATTATTATTATAATTACATAAAACGTTTGCTTGACTTTGCGTGACAGCTTCGCTTTGACAGCTGAGTTAAATACATAAACTCATACGAAACTGTTTACATAGGCAACATCAACGTCACCACAATTCTAAAAATTACTGAACTGTCATCTTTTTGCGTGCGTTGACAGTTAATTTTTTTAAATTTTTCTTTCATATCTCACGTACAACAATTGCTTGAATTGCCATTTGTTGCACATTTAATTGGTAAAAACCCAAGGTAAGTGTGAGAAATTCATGCAATAAATACTAATCTAAGTGTGAGAAATTAATAAATACTTAAACTTTTAGCAATTAAGACATGGAAGAGAAACTAATCGAAGCTGTTAAACTGCATCCATTGTTTAGGAACAAATTATGTTTAGTAAATTTTATACGTTATGGATACTAGACGTCTGCATGAGCACATTCATAAAATCATAAAATCGTTCAGTCGAATGTTGTCTCATACAGCCGGATGTGGTCTCCTACATCCGAATGCGCATGACTAGTTGTACAACATATTTGCCTCTCTTTGTACAACGAACGCCTCTTTTTCTGAATGCGACTGAGCGCAGTATTCTCAGCTATCTGCACACTCATTCAGTCATCGCGCTTGCTGTGAGCAGAATGCGTATAATGTTGCGCTTACGTGTGAATGTGTTAAAACGGCGAATGACTACATTCATGCAGACGTCTAATGGATACTCAATATTAATTCTCATGTGATGTTATTTTCTAATTCTTTATGTTAACTTATTTTTATTGAAACCAAGCTTTTTATGAAACTTAATTATATATTATGGTAAGTAGATACATAGGTATTAGACGTCTACATGAATGTAGTCATTGGCCGTTTTAACACATTCACACGTAAGCGCGACATTATACGCATTCAGCTCACAGCAAGCGCGATGTGCGTGCAGTTAGCTGAGAATACTGCGCTCAGTCGCATTCAAAAAAAGAGACATTCGTTGTACAAAGAGATGCAAATATGTTGTACTACTACTAATGCGCATTCGGATGTATGAGACCACATCCGGCTGTATAAGACATCATTAGCCTAAAAGATATAATGACGGCGCCAATTTTTGTAAATGATAAAAATTCAATAAATGCATGTCTGTTCATAATTGCGTACATACATGCATAATCTACATTGAATTTTACTGAAATTAATAAATAACTATAAAATAAAAGCATACACATATAATAAAGTCAATACACATTTGTATGAAAATATGTTCATATGTAGGCGCAAATGTAAATGAAAAGAAAACAGATTTAGAAAAAATTTTCACAATGCTTTTTATATATAGAATTTCTAAAGACCCTCATTAAAATGTTAGAAATTTTCAATTTCTCATTAAAACGTTAGAAATTTTGGATGGAAAACTTTGATATTTGGAAAATGTGTGCACTCTGTACAAGTTTTGAAACTTTAATTGATATGGTTCTAGTTAAAGAATGCGATATTATTTTATAAAGAATTAACGGAAAGGATTTGTGTTAAAAACATTGTAAGTATTGCATACAACTGTAACCTGTTTTGACGCTGAGGTGCATACATATCTATATACGTATTTATATACCGTACTATACTATAGTACGGAAAGGGCGTATCTCATATTTTTTAGAAATCGGATTTTTTGCATTTTCTGGTTGGCCGCTCTCAAATACACATAGCCGAAAAAATTGGGTATTCTATGATCAAAAATAACGACGTTATAGCCAAATTAAGAAAAGCCCTAACTCATAACAAACATTTATTAAAAGAAAAGGCCCTAACTCACTGAAGATCATTTCATTTGTGGAATTCGCTATTTTGTGTATTCGTTGTATCTTGTGTGTACAATGCAACTAAACGAGCATGTGATTTGTGTTGCAAGTGGTACAATAAAACTAAACTAATAATCTTTCAACGGTTTTACATGATTCAAGTAAATAAACGCAATTCTTGCTAATTCTCTTTTGTGTTTTTCATTTGCCTTTACACGCTTCAATTTTGTTGAATTCAAGTTTTTTGGTTCTTTCAATGGCAAATAACGAAAATGCATAAAGCAAAGCAAGAAACTTGAAGCGAATGGAGTACACACGCATGTGTACTCTTTCCTTTTCTTCTCACCTCCTCTCTTCAACATACGAATAGAATTGAATTCAGTACTTGAACTGTGTATGTATAACTATCGCATTAAATGAAAGAAAAAGGGAATTCCCCGCATACATTTTTGTTTTGCACTACGTGATAGAGAAACGGACTTCCCCTAATTTGCTTTGCGCAACGCTTTCAGTTGCATTGCCCAGCTCAGTCCTTGTTCATTGTCATTGTGTAAGGTTTACAACGTAATTGTAGTGGTTCTAAGTTGAAATATCGAAAGTTCAGATATTTATTTATTTATTTCATATTAATATTTTGTACAACTAAGACTATTGAGTCTTTTATATGTACATCAGCAAGTACTTACATATGTATATTATTACACAGACATAATTTCAATATAAATACAAAAACACCTATATTATAACAGTAATTAAAGTAACCTTAAAACTAATTGGTATTATAGCATTAATTTATTGAAAAAGAAACAAACGATAGAAGTGTGTAAAATTAAGAATAGAGAGTAGATAGTAAAGAGATCAATGCCAGGATTATTTGAAGTCAGATGTCAAACGACACGTTCGACGTACAAAAGTAATCAAGTATTATCTTTTTGAAGTTTATTCTATTCAGTCCAGTTTTGCCGGTTTCCGGGATCGAGTTCCACAGTCTAACAGCGCTGATGAAGAACAGTCGCTCAGATACAAGCGAATTATATTTAGGTACGACCAAGCGGTTATGCCGCTGTGATTTCATTAGCTGAAGTTTTACATACAAATATTCAGGGGTTTTCCATGTCAACAGTTTATACAAAAAAATACAGTTCCTCGCTGCTAAATAATTAATAATGCTGCAGCCCAGAATTTTATCCCGCCATGGTGATATGTGATCATATCTTCCAATGCCATATACATAACGTGTTACATTATTGAATGCTACATTCATTTTGTTTATCGACCTTGAGTCAAGTTTGCTATAGACCAATTCAGAGTAAGTAAAATGTGGCAGAATTAGCTGCATAGCAAGTTTGCGTCGTGTTTCCTGTGGCGTAAATGTGGCAGAGATTCTGAGCCTTCGCAAGATTAAATAAACATTACTCAGCACTTTATTAAGATGATCACAACAGCTTAACTTATTATTTATAATAAAACCCAAGTTCCGAATTTTGTCAGTTATCGTTAGCGTGGAAGAACCAATCCATAAAGATGGGATATTTTTAGGGTCTACATCTCCTTTACATATATGCATGACGTAAGACTTAGCAGCATTTAAACATAAACTATTCTTCTTCGCCCAGTATAAAATTGAAGACAGGTCACTATTAACTTTATAACATAAATCTTCAACGAGGCCAATGCGGCTTGAGAGGTATAACTGAATATCATCAGCATACGCGTGGACGGTAACATATTTACACACCGAGAAAACATCATTTACAAACATACTAAACAAAAGAGGACCAAGGATCGAACCCTGAGGAACACCTGCCTTGATATCTCTGAACCGCGATGTGACGTTCTCACATTTAACGCGCTGCACTCTACCCTGAAGATAGCTGGATAAGAGTTTTAACGAAGTCTCCGAGAATGCAAAGAAGTGCCTGAGTTTCCAACATAACAGAGAATGGTCTACAGAATCAAACGCCTTGGAAAAGTCTAAGAGGCCAAGAATAGTTAGGTCTCCATTATCGTAAGGGATTCTAATATCATCTAAAATTTTTACCATAGCAGTGGCACAACTGTGCTTCTGTCTAAAACCAGACTGTAATGGTGACAGCAAGCTATTTTTATTAATGTACATAGCAATTTGTTCAGCCATCAAGGATTCACACACTTTAGAAAATGCTGGCAAAATGCTAATGGGTCTATAGTCACCAGGGTTGGATGGAAGAGTTTTTTTAGGAATAGGCAAAATAATTGCCTTTTTCCAAGCATCTGGGAAACAGCCACTGGATATGCAATAATTGATTATGTGAGTAAGTGTACCCACAATAAATGGTAGAACGGTTTTAACAAACTTTAGACAAATTCCATCGTTACCTACAGCATTTGATCTGATAGCCAAAGTTGCCTTAAATACATCACATTCATTAACGCAGAGAAAATCAAAGACATCATGCGATGTAGTTGAGTTCACAGAGGTTACCTCAGGGGGAGTAAAGTTTTTGTGAATGTCCGAACCAATAAAAAAGTCGTTTAGTACGTCAGGGGCAATATTGCACTGCTCATTACTGTTACCATGTATGTGCAACTTTTTAAGATTTCTCCAAAGTTCTTTTGATGGCAGAGAAGGATTTAGCTTTTGTTGACTGTACCACCTCTTTGCCTGTCTAATGATAACAGTTGCTTCATTTCGTGAGGCTTTATACGCACTCCACAAGGTTTCAGTATTCGACCTTCTCCATTTGGCATGCATTTTATTTCGTTTTTTTATAGCTGCACTTACTTTTTTATTAAACCATGGGCATGATTTATTAATAACATTAGCTTTGCGGATAGGAACATGGCATTCAAAGAGTGTAACTAAATGATTGTTAAGAAACTCGAGCTTCTGGTCTACTGAAGCATAATACCAACATTCATTCCAGTTAATAGAAGAACATTCTAAGTACAAGGCACTGTTATCTAAGGAACGAAAGTCACGATACAAGAATGCAACACCGCCTGCAGGACGTTCAAACACCACATCAACAATACAGAAAATTAAGTCATGGTCCGATAAAAAAAATAGTTGGTCAAATTTAAGAATATAATTTAGGTCAGCGGTAATGAAATAATCTAGGAGGCTTGGCTTTGAGTTGTTCGCATATCTAGTAGGCACTTCCTCATTAACAACAACTAGTCCCGCAGCCGAGATTTGATCACGCAGTTTGATGCTACTAGAGTCTTTGTCAAGTAAATTAACATTAAAATCACCACAAACTACATAACATTCATAATCAATGAGAAATACAGACAATTCGGAAAATAAACAGTCTAACGAGAAACATTTATGCGGGTTATACACACAAGAAATAAGTACTTTAGTTATACCGTCGGAAACCTCTGAAATTAAAAATTCAGTATCATAGCCTACAGACTTAGCAAGCAGCTTGATTTTTAGAGATTTTTTACAATAAATAGCCACACCACCCCCCTTTTTATGATTTCGATCATTCCGAACTACACTGTAATTATTGATACAACACTGAAAATCAGAAATATGTTCGCTGAACCATGTTTCAGAGACACAAATAACATCTATAGATGACTCCTCAAAAATGTAT
This sequence comes from Philophylla caesio, assembly GCA_963971545.1. NCBI lineage: Eukaryota > Metazoa > Arthropoda > Insecta > Diptera > Tephritidae > Philophylla > Philophylla caesio. The sequence goes on from OZ020607.1 coordinate 75,953,595, forward strand.
CTAACATAATCCATTTTATCTAAAGTTAGGCTTCGCGCATTAAAATGAACTATATTAAGGCCAGTAGACTGTTTACATAAAATATCTAACATAAGCTTGTGATTTCCATCAGCGCTCGATGTTAGTTTACCAGTCATGTTAAATAATTTATTTGGCACTGCACTAAATAAGAAAAAACTTTATGTAAATTTTTGCAAAAGAGCAAATAAATATGTAAGTGACAACAAATCACCATGGCAGAAAAGGCACATAAGAATAAAAACAAAATAAAATGTGAAGGAGAAGTACTTAGAAATAAATGAATAAAATGTAAAGAGAACTGGTCAAGAGAGAAAGTATTAAGATTTAAATCTAACATAGCATTTAAAGAGCTTGTTGAAGCGTCTAATTGTTTTGGCGAACACATTAAATTAACAACTTTATGCTGTGCCGACAATTTCATCAATACCTTTCTTGTCATTAACCCGAATCGCCGCATCTCCGTCTCTTTTTCGAACAAGCACCTGTCCACGTATTGAGAAAGCCGCTGAGAGAAGTTTTCGACGTCGGAGTTGGGCTGCATAGTGCATAACCTCACGATTAGCTCTTGAGAGGCATTCATGTATGTATATACTTGAAGTGCCTTCCACGCCAATTTGATTAAGAGCAAGAGCTTTTTTAGTAGCTTTGCAATAACCAGCTACTGATTTAAAAAATCCATTGCGTGCATAAGAGGAGTGAAGTTTCACAACGATAGGTGTAGGTGTAGATGTGGATGTGTTACCACTGTTGTGCTTAGTAGCAGGCACTCGAAATATTTCTTTTACTGCAGGCATCACATGTTGAACCGCTTGACAGATGCTAGAGAAAATCTCCACACAACTCTTGTCAACAGTGTTAGGTATGCCGTTGATGATCAAGTCAGCAGCAACAGTTTCGTTCTCAACCCGAGCAGACTCTGTTTTCAGAGCGAGCACATCTGCTTTTAGATTAGCAATCTCCTCACATGACGATTCTACTGCAGTCAGCCTCACATCCAAATATTTAACCGTTGTCTTGATACTCTGCAACTCTGCTGAAATTTCATTAAACTTTTGCATCAGCCGCTCTTCGCTTCTCTTTATACTCCCACTCAGCTGTTCAATCATGCACTCCTTTTGTTTATCAATTTTCGCCTCTAGTTGTTGTAGCCAGTGTGCTGTTAGTGGACTCTTACCATCTCGGCCCTTACCATAAGGGGGAGTGTTACTCTTTTGCGGAGACAGCTTTGCACTCGTACTTCTTGTCACTTTCTTTTCGTTAAAAGACATATTGCAAATATAATTATTTATTTATTGCAGTAGCAAAAACTCAGATTTATTTTATGCACAGAAAATCAGCGACGATTTAGTACATGGATTGTATCAAGTTCGCGAATTTTAACCAAATATTAATTGAAGAAAAGGTGACAAAACCGGCAGCACGACTTGTACACGTCTACTCAATGCAAAACATTAGAATTTGATGATATGGATTGTGTTGATACGGAAAATGTTAACGTTCGCAAGAAAAGCCGTTTTGCTTACCAATTTGAATGGAGGGCAAATTTGAATAAGGAAAAAATAATGAAAGGTCAACAGTATTCGGGTGTATCAAAAAACGGCTTTTGAAAAAAGCCACCAAGACAACTAGGAGAAGCTTGTGCATCACAATATTGCAAAAAAAAAGCGCCTTCAGTAATTGCTCAGCATTTGACGAGTCCATGAGGAAACACATTTTTTATTTGTTTTGGGATATGTCTTGGAAGCAAAAGCAATTATATGTTACGGGCCTTGTAAATTCAGTGGAGAAAAAAAGAAATTGTTCAGAAAACTCAGGGCGGGTGCATTCAGTCACATATTTTTTGAAACATAATACCGGGCGATGGCAAGTGTGTCGCCAAATGTTCCTCTCGACTTTGGGATTGAAGGAAAAATGCTTTGAAATTGGATAAGCCAAGGCGAGACGTATGGCAGGCATGCAACTCAGTCCACACAAATCCTTAAATCTGCGAGTCAAAGCAAATCGATGTTCACCAGCTGGTCAGCACAACCAACAAAGACGCGCCTTTCTACTAAAATGGCTTGCTGAGCTTCCGAAAATGGAGTCTCATTATTGTAGAAAAAATACTAAAAAGCTTTATTTCGAAGCAAACTTTTCTACATATCAAGAAATTTATAAACTTTATGTCGATGAATGTGAATTAAAGGACAACAAAGAAAATGGAAACATGATTTTTGCAGAAATAATGAAGAAGACTAATTATTCAATTTTTAAGCCTAAAATTGATGAATGCAATATTTGCGTAGCACATAGAAATAATACTGAGCCCGGTGAGAGTTATGAAAAGCATAGAGAAGAAATAGAAAAGATGCGAGAAGAAAAAACAATGATATAAAAAATGCCAATTCCGGACTATGTGCTGTATTTTGTATGGATATGCAAGCAGTAAAATTAGTCCCCCAACTAAATGCTAATGCTGCATACTACAAAATGTAATTGCAAGTTCATAATTTCACATTCTACAATGTTGTCACTTATGAATCACATAATTATGTTTGGGACGAAACAGATGCAAATCTTGTTCCTTCGGTTTTGTTACGTGTATTATTAAACACTTAACCAATTTCCATGCTCGAACTCTAGAAATTCATCACATAATAATTTACTCGGATGGCTGTTTCTACCAAAATCGAAACGTAATTTTGTCCAATGCCTTATTGGCATTTTGCAATGAAACGCATTTAACGGTTGAGCAGAAGTATTTGAAATGCGATGCAACCCACTCCCTTATTGAGAGAAAAATCAAGAAAAAAGAAATCAATTTTTGCAACTCATAAAGGATGCTCGAAAAACTCCATCACCTCTACAAGCGTACAAGTTGAATTACGATTATTTCTTGGATTTTGAAAGTACATATTCATAAGCGATACAAGTCGATTCGTCCAGGTACAAAATATTTTCCGATTTCTTAATTACGCTTCATTTCTGAAAATTGATTTTATTTAAGGAAGAGGTACTGGCGATCAAACTGTCAATTTGCTACGGGCGTTAGCATATGACCCTTCAGGTTCAATATATTTCAAAACAAATATAACTAACGAATATGAGGTATTGCCGCAAAGGTCCAAGACTGTCGTAAAAGATATCAAGCCTGGATCTCTATATAGAGAGAAAATAGTAATCTCTAAAAAGAAGTGGGACCATTTACAAGATCTGAAGAATTTGTTACCTGCATACTGCCACAGTTTTTATGATAACTTACCTCATCATATGTAACTATTTTAGTTCAAATGTTTTTTAATTCCCTGTATTTTTTTCATTTTGTATTGGATGCCCTTTATTTTATGTTTATTTTCATTTAAGTGTTAAAAGCCCTAACTAAAATTTTTTGCAATAAAGTTGATCTCAAAAAGGCCTAACTAACAAAACTTTAATAGAAACATAGAAAATAAAAAAAAAATGGATTACAGAACGAATTTTTTTCGGTTTTTTATTGTGAATTGCATTTAAAAAAAATTTAAATACATGTCCTTTCAGATTTTAAGAAGATTTTTCCTTCTCCTGTAAAGTAGCGAAAGTGCGAGTTACGCCCTTTCCATACTATACTAACGATACGTACATATGTATGTCTATTTAAGTGTGGGTATAATGTCTGGTAGTAAAACCCTTTTATAAATATTCGGTAGCTTCTTCACATCCGCAAATATGTATGTATGTATGTACATGTACATATGTATTTATGTATATGCAGGCTACTTACTGAGTGCCAGGCCATTTGCTCAACTTGGTGATTATCCCTTTCGTATTTATGTATTTACATATATACATACATACATGTGTACGGCATTTTTGTAGAAATAGAAAGTGTAAAGTGGGGCTTCACCACACAACATACGCTAGAAGTGCCTTGTAGTTCATTTTTGGCTACCCGAAGGTCCGTAATACTAGTTTTCGAAGGGAAAACCATTAGTTTCGCGGTTTTTAGTGTTCTCACCTTGCTTGTTTTTTCGTAAATTCGCGCGAAAATTTAACTTTTGTGAGAAATTTTTAAAGTGAACGAGACAGGTAAGAGTTTAATGTGTTTTGACTAATTGTCAAATAAAGCTGAGCTTGTCTCCCAAAGCAAGAACAGCTGTTAATTAAGTAGCAAACCTAGCAGTTGCGAAGGCACTGAGTAGGGTTGTGATACTAGCAAGGTTATTAAGTAATAGATCATTAGGGCTGGTCATAAATATAAAAAATATAAAAATAAAATAAAAAAATTTTAATTATATTACATAAAACACACATTAAATAGAATAAAATCATAAAATATAAATAATAATAATATCAACAAAAGTAATTATAATCAAATATATAAAGAGTTAAATAAATAAATAATAAAAAAATAAATAAATTTAAAAAGCTAAAAAAAAAAATATTAAAACAGAAACTTAAACTAACTCAATCCAAATAACATAAAATAATATTAACAATAAAGATATGAGTGTTACTAGGTCGGCTCCTCCAGGCGAAATACCTCAGAGACAATATGCGTAGCCTTATCAGAAAAAATTCCATCAGATGAGGGTATTTTGAACCCACTTGCGAAGCGTCCTAGGCTTTTGTACTCGCCACCGAAGCTCGAAGAAAGCGGTAAAAAACCATCGCAGCAAAAAAAAGCAGCGGTATCTATAAACGTAAATAACAAAGATGTTGGCCATTTTATACCATCAGGTCCCCAGAAAGAACCACAATGGAAGACTGTACTGCCCAAAACAAAGAAGAAACACCTTTAGAAATTAGAGACCTGGACGAACTTACAAGCAAACAAGAGCTGTGTAGTGCGCTAGAGAAAGAGTTTGATGGGATACAGTTTGCTGAATCATGCGTGAAGTCCTTAAGGAACGCCTACTGCGGGACTAAAACAGCAACACTTGTTCTTCCAGTTACAGTTGCAAAAAAACTTATAGCCGCGGGTAAAGTGCGAGTAGGGTGGGTAATCTCCCGAATACGAATGAAAATCCAGCTAATAAAATGCTTTAAATGTCTAGAGTTTGGCCACCTTGCTAGAAATTGCAAAAGTGCATTCGACATAAAGAATGCGTGCTTCAACTCCGGAGAGACAAATCACAAAGCAGTAGAATGCAAAAAGGAAGTGAAATGCGCATTATGCTCATGAAGAAACTTACCCCAAGTGAAGCACAGAACTGGTGGCAGAGAATGTCCCTACTATTTGGAGGCGTTAAATAAAGCCCGAACACAATGAAACTGCTGCAACTAAAGTTAAATCATTGCAAATCTGCGCAAGAGCTTCTGGGGCAGACGGTAATAGAGAAAAATATTGGCATAGCTCCACTGTGCGTTGGCGACGCAAGCCAAAAATCAGCAGTATGGAGCTGTGCCAGAAGGCCAATTGCGATTGAGCAACTAAAGGTGGAAGCAGCTTTTACCTGCGTGCGAGTGTCGGATATTATTTTATACAGCTGCTACACTCAAAATAATAACATCGGTTAAACCAACCAAATTCCATAGTTCACTTACTGTCAATGTAAATTGTTTTTGTAAAAAATTTCAGTTAACTGCCAACGTTGGTCAAATCTACATCTTTTTATCGGTTAGGTTATATTCAGTAGAAATTGTTGTTGTCATGTTGACAATTTCAACGTGTTAAATTAAAAATAAAAAATAGTTAAATTTTTCCCTAACATTTGTTGTTTTTTTTCTTACCAATAATGATAATTAATTTAACCAATTCAAAAATTGTTACTTCCTACGCTTACCATTTTTCTTGTAAAATTAACCAATGGAAATCGTAGTTTTTTCTACTTATATGTTGTTGGTGTGAACTAACTGATTTTTTTTTGGTTAGTTTAACAAATAAATTGTTTCCGGAGAAAGTCGTTAATTCAACAATAAATGTTATGGTTAATTCTACCATTGCATAACAGTTAGAATATTTCTAATTGAAATTGTTGTTGCTTTGTACTATTAGTAGAGTAAGGTGGCAAGCCTACAACTGCAGTGGTTAAAATGACGATGGCAATACTAACATGCAACGCCAACAATAACCAGTTCGTTGAAAACTTTGAAGAAGCTGGTTGTTCGTAAGTTTATAAAAATGGAAGAGCAAATATTAGAAACTACGGAAAACAACGAACTAGGACTTTTAATAGAAAGTTGGGGGTTCAGCCATATCCTGCAAGATTTACAAGGTAAGTTTAATAAAAGTGATTTTCACATAGAATTGTGCAATATTCAGCTGAAATTTCAATGAACAGCAATTCCGTTATTTGGCTTCGGTTGTGTTGTTGCTTTAATTGTTCTCCGTGTTCATATAAATCTTGCGTTATGGCTTGCGTAGAATTGATATACCTATGTATGTATAATAGTAATTATTAAAGAATATTAAAAACCGTACATATTTATTGATTTCGTAGATGAGTCTATTACGCTTAAAAGGCTACGGTATATACAAGATGAGGACCTGACGTACTTGTTCAAAAAACGTAAATTGGGTGAAAAAGCAGAGTTCCGTTAGAAGCTTCAACATTGGAAAATTGAAAAGGTGAGTAGAAATGTTAATTTCCAATTTCATTGATAAAAAAAATTATAACTTTTCATTTAAGGGATATTCTGATATTAAAACCTGCGATACAGTTTCTGTTGAAAAAGCTTCTCATTAAATACATCTGCCGTTCGGAGTCGGCACAAAACTGTAGGTCCCTCCATTTGTGGTATAATATAAAGACGCACACCACAAATGGTAGGAGAAGCTCGGCCAAACACTGAGCTATATAGTGTAAGCGCCAAATTATTATTATTATAATTACATAAAACGTTTGCTTGACTTACTGAACTGTCATCTTTTTGCGTGCGTTGACAGTTAATTTTTTTAAATTTTTCTTTCATATCTCACGTACAACAATTGCTTGAATTGCCATTTGTTGCACATTTAATTGGTAAAAACCCAAGGTAAGTGTGAGAAATTCATGCAATAAATACTAATCTAAGTGTGAGAAATTAATAAATACTTAAACTTTTAGCAATTAAGACATGGAAGAGAAACTAATCGAAGCTGTTAAACTGCATCCATTGTTTAGGAACAAATTATGTTTAGTAAATTTTATACGTTATGGATACTAGACGTCTGCATGAGCACATTCATAAAATCATAAAATCGTTCAGTCGAATGTTGTCTCATACAGCCGGATGTGGTCTCCTACATCCGAATGCGCATGACTAGTTGTACAACATATTTGCCTCTCTTTGTACAACGAACGCCTCTTTTTCTGAATGCGACTGAGCGCAGTATTCTCAGCTATCTGCACACTCATTCAGTCATCGCGCTTGCTGTGAGCAGAATGCGTATAATGTTGCGCTTACGTGTGAATGTGTTAAAACGGCGAATGACTACATTCATGCAGACGTCTAATGGATACTCAATATTAATTCTCATGTGATGTTATTTTCTAATTCTTTATGTTAACTTATTTTTATTGAAACCAAGCTTTTTATGAAACTTAATTATATATTATGGTAAGTAGATACATAGGTATTAGACGTCTACATGAATGTAGTCATTGGCCGTTTTAACACATTCACACGTAAGCGCGACATTATACGCATTCAGCTCACAGCAAGCGCGATGTGCGTGCAGTTAGCTGAGAATACTGCGCTCAGTCGCATTCAAAAAAAGAGACATTCGTTGTACAAAGAGATGCAAATATGTTGTACTACTACTAATGCGCATTCGGATGTATGAGACCACATCCGGCTGTATAAGACATCATTAGCCTAAAAGATATAATGACGGCGCCAATTTTTGTAAATGATAAAAATTCAATAAATGCATGTCTGTTCATATTTGCGTACATACATGCATAATCTACATTGAATTTTACTGAAATTAATAAATAACTACAAAATAAAAGCATACACATATAATAAAGTCAATACACATTTGTATGAAAATATGTTCATATGTAGGCGCAAATGTAAATGAAAAGAAAATAGATTTAGAAAAAATTTTCACAATGCTTTTTATATATAGAATTTCTAAAGACCCTCATTAAAATGTTAGAAATTTTCAATTTCTCATTAAAACGTTAGAAATTTTGGATGGAAAACTTTGATATTTGGAAAATGTGTGCACTCTGTACAAGTTTTGAAACTTTAATTGATATGGTTCTAGTTAAAGAATGCGATATTATTTTATAAAGAATTAACGGAAAGGATTTGTGTTAAAAACATTGTAAGTATTGCATACAACTGTAACCTGTTTTGACGCTGAGGTGCATACATATCTATATACGTATTTATATACCGTTACTATAGTACGGAAAGGGCGTATCTCATATTTTTTAGAAATCGGATTTTTTGCATTTTCTGGTTGGCCGCTCTCAAATACACATAGCCGAAAAAATTGGGTATTCTATGATCAAAAATAACGACGTTATAGCCAAATTAAGAAAAGCCCTAACTCATAACAAACATTTATTAAAAGAAAAGGCCCTAACTCACTGAAGATCATTCCATTTGTGGAATTCGCTATTTTGTGTATTCGTTGTATCTTGTGTGTACAATGCAACTAAACGAGCATGTGATTTGTGTTGCAAGTGGTACAATAAAACTAAACTAATAATCTTTCAACGGTTTTACATGATTCAAGTAAATAAACGCAATTCTTGCTAATTCTCTTTTGTGTTTTTCATTTGCCTTTACACGCTTCAATTTTGTTGAATTCAAGTTTTTTGGTTCTTTCAATGGCAAATAACGAAAATGCATAAAGCAAAGCAAGAAACTTGAAACGAATGGAGTACACACGCATGTGTACTCTTTCCTTTTCTTCTCACCTCCTCTCTTCAACATACGAATAGAATTGAATTCAGTACTTGAACTGTGTATGTATAACTATCGCATTAAATGAAAGAAAAAGGGAATTCCCCGCATACATTTTTGTTTTGCACTACGTGATAGAGAAACGGACTTCCCCTAATTTGCTTTGCGCAACGCTTTCAGTTGCATTGCCCAGCTCAGTCCTTGTTCATTGTCATTGTGTAAGGTTTACAACGTAATTGTAGTGGTTCTAAGTTGAAATATCGAAAGTTCAGATATGGATTGTGTTGATACGGAAAATGTTAACGTTCGCAAGAAAAGCCGTTTTGCTTACCAATTTGAATGGAGGGCAAATTTGAATAAGGAAAAAATAATGAAAGGTCAACAGTATTCGGGTGTATCAAAAAACGGCTTTTGAAAAAAGCCACCAAGACAACTAGGAGAAGCTTGTGCATCACAATATTGCAAAAAAAAAGCGCCTTCAGTAATTGCTCAGCATTTGACGAGTCCACGAGGAAACACATTTTTTATTTGTTTTGGGATATGTCTTGGAAGCAAAAGCAATTATATGTTACGGGCCTTGTAAATTCAGTGGAGAAAAAAAGAAATTGTTCAGAAAACTCAGGGCGGGTGCATTCAGTCACATATTTTTTGAAACATAATACCGGGCGATGGCAAGTGTGTCGCCAAATGTTCCTCTCGACTTTGGGATTGAAGGAAAAATGCTTTGAAATTGGATAAGCCAAGGCGAGACGTATGGCAGGCATGCAACTCAGTCCACACAAATCCTTAAATCTGCGAGTCAAAGCAAATCGATGTTCACCAGCTGGTCAGCACAACCAACAAAGACGCGCCTTTCTACTAAAATGGCTTGCTGAGCTTCCGAAAATGGAGTCTCATTATTGTAGAAAAAATACTAAAAAGCTTTATTTCGAAGCAAACTTTTCTACATATCAAGAAATTTATAAGCTTTATGTCGATGAATGTGAATTAAAGGACAACAAAGAAAATGGATACATGATTTTTGCAGAAATAATGAAGAAGACTAATTATTCAATTTTTAAGCCTAAAATTGATGAATGCAATATTTGCGTAGCACATAGAAATAATACTGAGCCCGGTGAGAGTTATGAAAAGCATAGAGAAGAAATAGAAAAGATGCGAGAAGAAAAAACAATGATATAAAAAATGCCAATTCCGGACTATGTGCTGTATTTTGTATGGATATGCAAGCAGTAAAATTAGTCCCCCAACTAAATGCTAATGCTGCATACTACAAAATGTAATTGCAAGTTCATAATTTCACATTCTACAATGTTGTCACTTATGAATCACATAATTATGTTTGGGACGAAACAGATGCAAATCTTGTTCCTTCGGTTTTTGTTACGTGTATTATTAAACACTTAACCAATTTCCATGCTCGAACTCTAGAAATTCATCACATAATAATTTACTCGGATGGCTGTTTCTACCAAAATCGAAACGTAATTTTGTCCAATGCCTTATTGGCATTTTGCAATGAAACGCATTTAACGGTTGAGCAGAAGTATTTGAAATGCGATGCAACCCACTCCCTTATTGAGAGAAAAATCAAGAAAAAAGAAATCAATTTTTGCAACTCATAAAGGATGCTCGAAAAACTCCATCACCTCTACAAGCGTACAAGTTGAATTACGATTATTTCTTGGATTTTGAAAGTACATATTCATAAGCGATACAAGTCGATTCGTCCAGGTACAAAATATTTTCCGATTTCTTAATTACGCTTCATTTCTGAAAATTGATTTTATTTAAGGAAGAGGTACTGGCGATCAAACTGTCAATTTGCTACGGGCGTTAGCATATGACCCTTCAGGTTCAATATATTTCAAAACAAATATAACTGACGAATATGAGGTATTGCCGCAAAGGTCCAAGACTGTCGTAAAAGATATCAAGCCTGGATCTCTATATAGAGAGAAAATAGTAATCTCTAAAAAGAAGTGGGACCATTTACAAGATCTGAAGAATTTGTTACCTGCATACTGCCACAGTTTTTATGATAACTTACCTCATCATATGTAACTATTTTAGTTCAAATGTTTTTTAATTCCCTGTATTTTTTTCATTTTGTATTGTATGCCCTTTATTTTATGTTTATTTTCATTTAAGTGTTAAAAGCCCTAACTAAAATTTTTTGCAATAATGTTGATCTCAAAAAGGCCTAACTAACAAAACTTTAATATAAACATAGAAAATAAAAAAAAATGGATTACAGAACGAATTTTTTTCGGTTTTTTATTGTGAATTGCATTTAAAAAAAATTTAAATACATGTCCTTTCAGATTTTAAGAAGATTTTTCTTTCTCCTGTAAAGTAGCGAAAGTGCGAGTTACGCCCTTTCCATACTATACTAACGATACGTACATATGTATGTCTATTTAAGTGTGGGTATAATGTCTGGTAGTAAAACCCTTTTATAAATATTCGGTAGCTTCTTCACATCCGCAAATATGTATGTATGTATGTATGTACATGTACATATGTATTTATGTATATGCAGGCTACTTACTGAGTGCCAGGCCATTTGCTCAACTTGGTGATTATCCCTTTCGTATTTATGTATTTACATATATACATACATACATGTGTACGGCATTTTTGTAGAAATAGAAAGTGTAAAGTGGGGCTTCACCACACAACATACGCTAGAAGTGCCTTGTAGTTCATTTTTGGCTACCCGAAGGTCCGTAATACTAGTTTTCGAAGGGAAAACCATTAGTTTCGCGGTTTTTAGTGTTCTCACCTTGCTTGTTTTTTCGTAAATTCGCGCGAAAATTTAACTTTTGTGAGAAATTTTTAAAGTGAACGAGACAGGTAAGAGTTTAATGTGTTTTGACTAATTGTCAGATAAAGCTGAGCTTGTCTCCCAAAGCAAGAACAGCTGTTAATTAAGTAGCAAACCTAGCAGTTGCGAAGGCACTGAGTAGGGTTGTGATACTAGCAAGGTTATTAAGTAATAGATCATTAGGGCTGGTCATAAATATAAAAAATATAAAAATAAAATAAAAAAATTTTAATTATATTACATAAAACACACATTAAATAGAATAAAATCATAAAATATAAATAATAATAATATCGACAAAAGTAATTATAATCAAATATATAAAGAGTTAAATAAATAAATAATAAAAAAAAAAGTAAATTTAAAAAGCTAAAAAAAAAAATATTAAAACAGAAACTTAAACTAACTCAATCCAAATAACATAAAATAATATTAACAATAAAGATATGAGTGTTACTAGGTCGGCTCCTCCAGGGCGAAATACCTCAGAGACAATAGGCGTAGCCTTATCAGAAAAAATTCCATCAGATGAGGGTATTTTGAACCCACTTGCGAAGCGTCCTAGGCTGTTGTACTCGCCCCCGAAGCTCGAAGAAAGCGGTAAAAAACTATCGCAGCAAAAAAAAGCAGCGGTATCTATAAACGTAAATAACAAAGATGTTGGCCATTTTATACCATCAGGTCCCCAGAAAGAACCACAATGGAAGACTGTACTGCCCAAAACAAAGAAGAAACACCTTTAGAAATTAGAGACCTGGACGAACTTACAAGCAAACAAGAGCTGTGTAGTGCGCTAGAGAAAGAGTTTGATGGGATACAGTTTGCTGAAACATGCGTGAAGTCCTTAAGCAACGCCTACTGCGGGACTAAAACAGCAACACTTGTTCTTCCAGTTACAGTTGCAAAAAAACTTATAGCCGCGGGTAAAGTGCGAGTAGGGTGGGTAATCTCCCGAATACGAATGAAAATCCAGCTAATAAAATGCTTTAAATGTCTAGAGTTTGGCCACCTTGCTAGAAATTGCAAAAGTGCATTCGACATAAAGAATGCGTGCTTCAACTCCGGAGAGACAAATCACAAAGCAGTAGAATGCAAAAAGGAAGTGAAATGCGCATTATGCTCATGAAGAAACTTACCCCAAGTGAAGCACAGAACTGGTGGCAGAGAATGTCCCTACTATTTGGAGGCGTTAAATAAAGCCCGAACACAATGAAACTGCTGCAACTAAAGTTAAATCATTGCAAATCTGCGCAAGAGCTTCTGGGGCAGACGGTAATAGAGAAAAATATTGGCATAGCTCCACTGTGCGTTGGCGACGCAAGCCAAAAATCAGCAGTATGGAGCTGTGCCAGAAGGCCAATTGCGATTGAGCAACTAAAGGTGGAAGCAGCTTTTACCTGCGTGCGAGTGTCGGATATTATTTTATACAGCTGCTACACTCAAAATAATAACATCGGTTAAACCAACCAAATTCCATAGTTCACTTACTGTCAATGTAAATTGTTTTTGTAAAAAATTTCAGTTAACTGCCAACGTTGGTCAAATCTACATCTTTTTATCGGTTAGGTTATATTCAGTAGAAATTGTTGTTGTCATGTTGACAATTTCAACGTGTTAAATTAAAAATAAAAAATAGTTAAATTTTTCCCTAACATTTGTTGTTTTTTTTCTTACCAATAATGATAATTAATTTAACCAATTCAAAAATTGTTACTTCCTACGCTTACCATTTTTCTTGTAAAATTAACCAATGGAAATCGTAGTTTTTTCTACTTATATGTTGTTGGTGTGAACTAACTGATTTTTTTTTGGTTAGTTTAACAAATAAATTGTTTCCGGAGAAAGTCGTTAATTCAACAATAAATGTTATGGTTAATTCTACCATTGCATAACAGTTAGAATATTTCTAATTGAAATTGTTGTTGCTTTGTACTATTAGTAGAGTAAGGTGGCAAGCCTACAACTGCAGTGGTTAAAATGACGATGGCAATACTAACATGCAACGCCAACAATAACCAGTTCGTTGAAAACTTTGAAGAAGCTGGTTGTTCGTAAGTTTATAAAAATGGAAGAGCAAATATTAGAAACTACGGAAAACAACGAACTAGGACTTTTAATAGAAAGTTGGGGGTTCAGCCATATCCTGCAAGATTTACAAGGTAAGTTTAATAAAAGTGATTTTCACATAGAATTGTGCAATATTCAGCTGAAATTTCAATGAACAGCAATTCCGTTATTTGGCTTCGGTTGTGTTGTTGCTTTAATTGTTCTCCGTGTTCATATAAATTGTGCGTTATGGCTTGCGTAGAATTGATATACCTATGTATGTATAATAGTAATTATTAAAGAATATTAAAAACCGTACATATTTTTTGATTTCGTAGATGAGTCTATTACGCTTAAAAGGCTACGGTATATACAAGATGAGGACCTGACGTACTTGTTCAAAAAACGTAAATTGGGTGAAAAAGCAGAGTTCCGTTAGAAGCTTCAACATTGGAAAATTGAAAAGGTGAGTAGAAATGTTAATTTCCAATTTCATTGATAAAAAAAATTATAACTTTTCATTTAAGGGATATTCTGATATTAAAACCTGCGATACAGTTTCTGTTGAAAAAGCTTCTCATTAAATACATCTGCCGTTCAGAGTCGGCACAAAACTGTAGGTCCCTCCATTTGTGGTATAATAAATATAAAGACGCACACCACAAATGGTAGGAGAAGCTCGGCCAAACACTGAGCTATATAGTGTAAGCGCCAAATTATTATTATTATAATTACATAAAACGTTTGCTTGACTTTGCGTGACAGCTTCGCTTTGACAGCTGAGTTAAATACATAAACTCATACAAAACTGTTTACATAGGCAACATCAACGTCACCACAATTCTAAAAATTACTGAACTCTCATCTTTTTGCGTGCGTTGACAGGTAATTTTTTTAAATTTTTCTTTCATATCTCACGTACAACAATTGTTTGAATTGCGATTTGTTGCACATTTAATTGGTAAAAACCCAAGGTAAGTGTGAGAAATTCATGCAATAAATACTAATCTAAGTGTGAGAAATTAATAAATACTTAAACTTTTAGCAATTAAGACATGGAAGAGAAACTAATCGAAGCTGTTAAACTGCATCCATTGTTTAGGAACAAATTATGTTTAGTAAATTTTATACGTTATGGATACTAGACGTCTGCATGAGCACATTCATAAAATCATAAAATCGTTCAGTCGAATGTTGTCTCATACAGCCGGATGTGGTCTCCTACATCCGAATGCGCATGACTAGTTGTACAACATATTTGCCTCTCTTTGTACAACGAACGCCTCTTTTTCTGAATGCGACTGAGCGCAGTATTCTCAGCTATCTGCACACTCATTCAGTCATCGCGCTTGCTGTGAGCAGAATGCGTATAATGTTGCGCTTACGTGTGAATGTGTTAAAACGGCGAATGACTACATTCATGCAGACGTCTAATGGATACTCAATATTAATTCTCATGTGATGTTATTTTCTAATTCTTTATGTTAACTTATTTTTATTGAAACCAAGCTTTTTATGAAACTTAATTATATATTATGGTAAGTAGATACATAGGTATTAGACGTCTACATGAATGTAGTCATTGGCCGTTTTAACACATTCACACGTAAGCGCGACATTATACGCATTCAGCTCACAGCAAGCGCGATGTGCGTGCAGTTAGCTGAGAATACTGCGCTCAGTCGCATTCAAAAAAAGAGACATTCGTTGTACAAAGAGATGCAAATATGTTGTACTACTACTAATGCGCATTCGGATGTATGAGACCACATCCGGCTGTATAAGACATCATTAGCCTAAAAGATATAATGACGGCGCCAATTTTTGTAAATGATAAAAATTCAATAAATGCATGTCTGTTCATAATTGCGTACATACATGCATAATCTACATTGAATTTTACTGAAATTAATAAATAACTATAAAATAAAAGCATACACATATAATAAAGTCAATACACATTTGTATGAAAATATGTTCATATGTAGGCGCAAATGTAAATGAAAAGAAAACAGATTTAGAAAAAATTTTCACAATGCTTTTTATATATAGAATTTCTAAAGACCCTCATTAAAATGTTAGAAATTTTCAATTTCTCATTAAAACGTTAGAAATTTTGGATGGAAAACTTTGATATTTGGAAAATGTGTGCACTCTGTACAAGTTTTGAAACTTTAATTGATATGGTTCTAGTTAAAGAATGCGATATTATTTTATAAAGAATTAACGGAAAGGATTTGTGTTAAAAACATTGTAAGTATTGCATACAACTGTAACCTGTTTTGACGCTGAGGTGCATACATATCTATATACGTATTTATATACCGTTACTATAGTACGGAAAGGGCGTATCTCATATTTTTTAGAAATCGGATTTTTTGCATTTTCTGGTTGGCCGCTCTCAAATACACATAGCCGAAAAAATTGGGTATTCTATGATCAAAAATAACGACGTTATAGCCAAATTAAGAAAAGCCCTAACTCATAACAAACATTTATTAAAAGAAAAGGCCCTAACTCACTGAAGATCATTTCATTTGTGGAATTCGCTATTTTGTGTATTCGTTGTATCTTGTGTGTACAATGCAACTAAACGAGCATGTGATTTGTGTTGCAAGTGGTACAATAAAACTAAACTAGTAATCTTTCAACGGTTTTACATGATTCAAGTAAATAAACGCAATTCTTGCTCATTCTCTTTTGTGTTTTTCATTTGCCTTTACACGCTTCAATTTTGTTGAATTCAAGTTTTTTGGTTCTTTCAATGGCAAATAACGAAAATGCATAAAGCAAAGCAAGAAACTTGAAAAGAATGAGAGTACACACGCATGTGTACTCTTTCCTTTTCTTCTCACCTCCTCTCTTCAACATACGAATAGAATTGAATTTAGTACTTGAACTGTGTACAACCCGTTATTTATGTATAACTATCGCATTAAATGAAAGAAAAAGGGAATTCCCCGCATACATTTTTGTTTTGCACTACGTGACAGAGAAACGGACTTCCCCTAATTTGCTTTGCGCAACGCTTTCAGTTGCATTGCCCAGCTCAGTCCTTGTTCATTGTCATTGTGTAAGGTTTACAACGTAATTGTAGTGGTTCTAAGTTGAAATATCGAAAGTTCAGATATGGATTGTGTTGATACGGAAAATGTTAACGTTCGCAAGAAAAGCCGTTTTGCTTACCCATTTGAATGGAGGGCAAATTTGAATAAGGAAAAAATAATGAAAGGTCAACAGTATTCGGGTGTATCAAAAAACGGCTTTTGAAAAAAGCCACCAAGACAACTAGGAGAAGCTTGTGCATCACAATATTGCAAAAAAAAAGCGCCTTCAGTAATTGCTCAGCATTTGACGAGTCCATGAGGAAACACATTTTTTATTTGTTTTGGGATATGTCTTGGAAGCAAAAGCAATTATATGTTACGGGCCTTGTAAATTCAGTGGAGAAAAAAAGAAATTGTTCAGAAAACTCAGGGCGGGTGCATTCAGTCACATATTTTTTGAAACATAATACCGGGCGATGGCAAGTGTGTCGCCAAATGTTCCTCTCGACTTTGGGATTGAAGGAAAAATGCTTTGAAATTGGATAAGCCAAGGCGAGACGTATGGCAGGCATGCAACTCAGTCCACACAAATCCTTAAAGCTGCGAGTCAAAGCAAATCGATGTTCACCAGCTGGTCAGCACAACCAACAAAGACGCGCCTTTCTACTAAAATGGCTTGCTGAGTTTCCGAAAATGGAGTCTCATTATTGTAGAAAAAATACTAAAAAGCTTTATTTCGAAGCAAACTTTTCTACATATCAAGAAATTTATAAGCTTTATGTCGATGAATGTGAATTAAAGGACAACAAAGAAAATGGAAACATGATTTTTACAGAAATAATGAAGAAGACTAATTATTCAATTTTTAAGCCTAAAATTGATGAATGCAATATTTGCGTAGCACATAGAAATAATACTGAGCCCGGTGAGAGTTATGAAAAGCATAGAGAAGAAATAGAAAAGATGCGAGAAGAAAAAACAATGATATAATAAATGCCAATTCCGGACTATGTGCTGTATTTTGTATGGATATGCAAGCAGTAAAATTAGTCCCCCAACTAAATGCTAATGCTGCATACTACAAAATGTAATTGCAAGTTCATAATTTCACATTCTACAATGTTGTCACTAATGAATCACATAATTATGTTTGGGACGAAACAGATGCAAATCTTGTTCCTTCGGTTTTTGTTACGTGTATTATTAAACACTTAACCAATTTCCATGCTCGAACTCTAGAAATTCATCACATAATAATTTACTCGGATGGCTGTTTCTACCAAAATCTAAACGTAATTTTGTCCAATGCCTTATTGTCATTTTGCAATGAAACGCATTTAACGGTTGAGCAGAAGTATTTGAAATGCGATGCAACCCACTCCCTTATTGAGAGAAAAATCAAGAAAAAAGAAATCAATTTTTGCAACTCATAAAGGATGCTCGAAAAACTCCATCACCTCTACAAGCGTACAAGTTGAATTACGATTATACCTTGGATTTTGAAAGTACATATTCATAAGCGATACAAGTCGATTCGTCCAGGTACAAAATATTTTCCGAATTCTTAATTACGCTTCATTTCTGAAAATTGATTTTATTTAAGGAAGAGGTACTGGCGATCAAACTGTCAATTTGCTACGGGCGTTAGCATATGACCCTTCAGGTTCAATATATTTCAAAACAAATATAACTGACGAATATGAGGTATTGCCGCAAAGGTCCAAGACTGTCGTAAAAGATATCAAGCCTGGATCTCTATATAGAGAGAAAATAGTAATCTCTAAAAAGAAGTGGGACCATTTACAAGATCTGAAGAATTTGTTACCTGCATACTGCCACAGTTTTTATGATAACTTACCTCATCATATGTAACTATTTTAGTTCAAATGTTTTTTAATTCCCTGTATTTTTTTCATTTTGTATTGGATGCCCTTTATTTTATGTTTATTTTCATTTAAGTGTTAAAAGCCCTAACTAAAATTTTTTGCAATAAAGTTGATCTCAAAAAGGCCTAACTAACAAAACTTTAATAGAAACATAGAAAATAAAAAAAAATGGATTACAGAACGAATTTTTTCGTTTTTTTATTGTGAATTGCATTTAAAAAAAATTTAAATACATGTCCTTTCAGATTTTAAGAAGATTTTTCCTTCTCCTGTAAAGTAGCGAAAGTGTGAGTTACGCCCTTTCCATACTATACTAACGATACGTACATATGTATGTCTATTTAAGTGTGGGTATAATGTCTGGTAGTAAAACCCTTTTATAAATATTCGGTAGCTTCTTCACATCCGCAAATATGTATGTATGTATGTACATGTACATATGTATTTATGTATATGCAGGCTACTTACTGAGTGCCAGGCCATTTGCTCAACTTGGTGATTATCCCTTTCGTATTTATGTATTTACATATATACATACATACATGTGTACGGCATTTTTGTAGAAATAGAAAGTGTAAAGTGGGGCTTCACCACACAACATACGCTAGAAGTGCCTTGTAGTTCATTTTTGGCTACCCGAAGGTCCGTAATACTAGTTTTCGAAGGGAAAACCATTAGTTTCGCGGTTTTTGGTGTTCTCACCTTGCTTGTTTTTTCGTAAATTCGCGCGAAAATTTAACTTTTGTGAGAAATTTTTAAAGTGAACGAGACAGGTAAGAGTTGAATGTGTTTTGACTAATTGTCAAATAAAGCTGAGCTTGTCTCTCAAAGCAAGAACAGCTGTTAATTAAGTAGCAAACCTAGCAGTTGCGAAGGCACTGAGTAGGGTTGTGATACTAGCAAGGTTATTAAGTAATATATCATTAGGGCTGGTCATAAATATAAAAAATATAAAAATAAAATAAAAAAATTTTAATTATATTACATAAAACACACATTAAATAGAATAAAATCATAAAATATAAATAATAATAATATCAATAAAAGTAATTATAATCAAATATATAAAGAGTTAAATAAATAAATAATAAAAAAAAAAAAAATTTAAAATGCTAAAAAAAAATATTAAAACAGAAACTTAAACTAACTCAATCCAAATAACATAAAATAATATTAACAATAAAGATATGAGTGTTACTAGGTCGCCTCCTCCAGGGCGAAATACCTCAGAGACAATATGCGTAGCCTTATCAGAAAAAATTCCATCAGATGAGGGTATTTTGAACCCACTTGCGAAGCGTCCTAGGATGTTGTACTCGCCACCGAAGCTCGAAGAAAGCGGTAAAAAACCATCGCAGCAAAAAAAAGCAGCGGTATCTATAACGTAAACGTAAATAACAAAGATGTTGGCCATTTTATACCATCAGGTCCCCAGAAAGAACCACAATGGAAGACTGTACTGCCCAAAACAAAGAAGAATAGGAACGCGGTACGCCCAGATGCGCTTATTATAAAGAGTAATAGCGGGGGATCATACGCAGATGTACTAAAAGCAGTAAAAAGCGACCCACAACTGAAAGATGTTGGAAGTATGATTTCGAAAGTACGAAAAACGGCCGGTGGTGATCTCATACTTCAACTTGCGAAGCCCACAGACGCACATACTGAAGAGTTACAACGTGCGGTTTAAGCAGAGCTAGGCGATAAAGTCTCGGTCCAGACGCTAACAGCGAAAACACCTTTAGAAATTAGAGTCCTGGACGAACTTACAAGCAAACAAGAGCTGTGTAGTGCGCTAGAGAAAGAGTTTGATGGGATACAGTTTGCTGAAACATGCGTGAAGTCCTTAAGGAACGCCTACTGCGGGACTAAAACAGCAACACTTGTTCTTCCAGTTACAGTTGCAAATAAACTTATAGCCGCGGGTAAAGTGCGAGTAGGGTGGGTAATCTCCCGAATACGAATGAAAATCCAGCTAATAAAATGCTTTAAATGTCTAGAGTTGGGCCACCTTGCTAGAAATTGCAAAAGTGCATTCGACATAAAGAATGCGTGCTTCAACTCCGGAGAGACAAATCACAAAGCAGTAGAATGCAAAAAGGAAGGGAAATGCGCATTATGCTCATGAAGAAACTTACCCCAAGTGAAGCACAGAACTGGTGGCAGAGAATGTCCCTACTATTTGGAGGCGTTAAATAAAGCCCGAACACAATGAAACTGCTGCAACTAAAGTTAAATCATTGCAAATCTGCGCAAGAGCTTCTGGCGCAGACGGTAATAGAGAAAAATATTGGCATAGCTCCACTGTGCGTTGGCGACGCAAGCCAAAAATCAGCAGTATGGAGCTGTGCCAGAAGGTCAATTGCGATTGAGCAACTAAAGGTGGAAGCAGCTTTTACCTGCGTGCGAGTGTCGGATATTATTTTATACAGCTGCTACACTCAAAATAATAACATCGGTTAAACCAACCAAATTCCATAGTTAACTTACTGTCAATGTAAATTGTTTTTGTAAAAAATTTCAGTTAACTGCCAACGTTGGTCAAATCTACATCTTTTTATCGGTTAGGTTATATTCAGTAGAAATTGTTGTTGTCATGTTGACAATTTCAACATGGTAGATTAAAAATAAAAAATAGTTAAATTTTTCCCTAACATTTGTTGTTTTTTTTCTTACCAATAATGATAGTTAATTTAACCAATTCAAAAATTGTTACTTCCTACGCTTACTAATTTTCTTGTAAAATTAACCAATGGAAATCGTAGTTTTTTCTAATTATATGTTGTTGGTGTGAACTAACTGATTTTTTTTTAGTTAGTTTAACAAATAAATTGTTTCCGGAGAAAGTCGTTAATTCAACAATAAATGTTATGGTTAATTCTACCATTGCATAACAGTTAGAATATTTCTAATTGAAATTGTTGTTGCTTTGTACTATTAGTAGAGTAAGGTGGCAAGCCTACAACTGCAGTGGTTAAAAAGACGATGGCAATACTAACATGCAACGCCAACAATAACCAGTTCGCTGAAAACTTTGAAGAAGCTGGTTGTTCGTGATTTGTGTGTGTAAGTTTATAAAAATGGAAGAGCAAATATTAGAAACTACGGAAAACAACGAACTAGGACTTTTAATAGAAAGTTGGGAGTTCAGCCATATCCTGCAAGATTTACAAGGTAAGTTTAATAAAAGTGATTTTCACATAGAATTGTGCAATATTCAGCTGAAATTTCAATGAACAGCAATTCCGTTATTTGGCTTCGGTTGTGTTGTTGCTTTAATTGTTCTCCGTGTTCATATAAATTGTGCGTTATGGCTTGCGTAGAATTGATATACCTATGTATGTATAATAGTAATTATTAAAGAATATTAAAAACCGTACATATTTATTGATTTCGTAGATGAGTCTATTACGCTTAAAAGGCTACGGTATATACAAGATGAGGACCTGACGTACTTGTTCAAAAAACGTAAATTGGGTGAAAAAGCAGAGTTCCGTTACAAGCTTCAACATTGGAAAATTGAAAAGGTGAGTAGAAATGTTAATTTCCAATTTCATTGATAAAAAAAATTATAACTTTACATTTAAGGGATATTCTGATATTAAAACCTGCGATACAGTTTCTGTTGATACGAATTTCTTGGAAGATATCGAAAACTTCCCAATTGTAAACAGTAGTCAATCAACTTGCACGTCTTCACATATTATTCACGATCCACTTGGACACCGCTTGTGGCCGCTGTGGTCGAGTTGGTAGCGGTGCGTGCTACAACTTGATATGCCGGTGAGTTCGAGGTTCGAATCTCAGTCAGAGCAAGCAAAATCTTAATCATAGAAAAAGTTTTTTCTAATAGCGGTCACCCCTCGGCAGGCAATGGCAAACCTCCGAGGGTATTTCTGCCATGAAAAAGCTTCTCATTAAATACATCTGCCGTTCGGAGTCGGCACAAAATTGTAGGTCCCTTCATTTGTGGTAAAATATAAACACGCACACCACAAATAGTAGGAGAAGCTCGGCCAAACACTGAGCTATATAGTGTACGCGCCAAAATTATATTATTATACTTGGACACCGCGGTATAATTGTGAGTACATATGTTCATAACATACATTACGTCCGTCTTAGTTGTCAAAATGTTGAATATTTTATATAACTTAACATTACAACTTTGCGTTTCCCAATTCCTTTTTGAGTTTGGTTTAGTAATTATTAACAAATATATATATATAAGTTGTTCAATAACCTCTAATACAATTACGTATGCTTTTCTATTTTAATTGTAATATTAAGAACTTCCAGTCAGTGTTGGATAGCCACCCAAATGGAGACTATGTTAATCGGATATTTGGAAGATTATATGATAAATATTATAATAGTGTAAAACGCTTAAAAAAGCGGGATAAATTGTTGACCAGAGAAAAAGTACACTTAAGGAATCCTCACAGCCCGACATTGAAGCCGACTGTTCAGACGAAAAAGGTAATACTGGAAAAATTTGTACATTTATTATTATTTGTGTGTATGAGTTTTCCTTCGTTCATACATATGTATGTATGTATATCATAGATATTTCAAGGTCTTACGAGTGGCTGAAAATATTTTGCGAGCCGTGGAACGACGTGCAGGATAATTGGCGGATGTTTCAAAAAACGAAGACAACAGATTTTATACACACAGGGCATAAAAACCAATATCATCGACGTCCTCCAAAATTGGAGGCTCTTTTCTCATTCGTTGGGGCATAATCTTGTAAGTTTAATATTACCAATTACAAAAACTCAAAAATAATAATTTTGTTATATTTTAGGTTCAAATCGATTTTAGTTATTTGTACCCACACTCAACGTCTGTATTCGATAAGTGGGAAGCCTTCAAACTCAAAATAATACCATTCCTAAGTGAGAAGTTGTCGGACCTGGGTCACTTGCAGCAACTGGACAAAATAAGATCAGAAGATAAAGGTTTGCTAGCTTATTTATTGAATTGTTGCATTTCTCTTATACATGTCTGTTGCACATGTAGGATCTGACCAGCTCATAGCGCTACTCCTACACGTTTTACTGCGTCCAACTATCAAACGAAAACCGAATAGCATTAGAAAGATTGGCAGGTCAACCATCAAAGATTCGCAGAAATCATTTCTCCTCCACGCCATTACGGCCAACGATGTTCAAAGCAGCTTGGAAAATCTGAAGACTTCTCTCTACAACCGCGGAGAGACCTTACAACCAATTATTATAGCAATTGGTTATAATTTAAGTGAAGCAAAATTTTATGTTTATTTCGATGAAATCAAATATGAGATGCCTTGTTTTTTAAGCGCTTTTGATACATGTTTTAAGGTGTATCATGTATTGAATTTAAAACACCCTGGCGATAGCTTAGAGTTTTGGATGTTCGTTCAAAAGTACTTTTATTCTATAAATTTAAAACCCGACAAGACATCTCCTAACGTATTGTGTTTAATTAACAACTTAAAATAATATCTATATAAAATTTAAGTATGCTTAATTCAATATCGTGCTTTTTGTGTCAAAAAAAATTTCGAAAATGTAGATTTTCTTGCAACTCACTTTAAAATTTTAAACAATTTAACATCTTCAAGCACATTCTTTCGCGTTCATTGCAGTCATAATTTTCAAGGGTTGAAGCCCTTTAAAAAACACAAAAAAAAGTTCTAATTCATGTATTTCTAACCCATTTATTTGTAATTCAATGAATTTATTAAATAATAACAGCAAACAGCAAAGTAAAAGCCAAGAAGATTTGACATATTCAATAGATTTTTTTTAAACAATGGTTTTAAAGTTTGTAACTCATTTGCATAACAAACCAAATTTCCTAGAAAAGATATATGTAGAAGTACTTGTGAATGATTTAACCCAGTTATGGTTTTTACCGATACGGACCTTTTTGGAGAAAGATTTCTTAAAAAACAAAACAGATAAAAATGAAGAGAATGTAAGGAATCTTATTTCATTTTTAAAAGATCCTTTTTATAAAATTAACCCCTTTTATAAATTTGCGAAAGTTCTTAAAGAAAAAGATGCTTGGGATGATCCTAAAGAATTCGAAATTGATAACAAGGTACTTCCCTTAATTCTAAACCACGAAATTATTTTTACAGAAAAGCAAAGCAAAGGTACACTCATGCCAATGAAATTTCAGATAAAAAAATTTTTTGAATTACCCAACGTTTTAAATGATACTTTAAGTAATACGTACGGAAGTGACGAAAAACTAAAAACCATTGCCAATGGCACATTATGGAAAGAAAAAAAGAAATATTTTCCTTATAAGGATGCAATTCCATTTATTATTTATTTTGATGATTTTGAAATTAATAACCCTTTGGGGTCCCATAAAGGCGAACAATCAGTGGCTGCTTTCTATTATACTTTCCCTTCAATACCTGAGCACCACCTCTCTTCTTTAGAAAACATATTTCCAGCTCTATTTTTCAAAAGTAAATATAAAAGTTACGGAAATGAAGCCTCTCTAAAATTGTTGGTGGAAGAAATAAAAGATCTGGAAGAAAATGGTATAAGTATTAAAATAGATGACATAGGAAAACACTACTACTTTATATTACTTCTTATAGCGGGCGATAACTTAGGGCTGAATAGTCTTCTCGGTTTTTCAAAAAGTTTTTCCTTTTTGAGGGAATTTGTCACTATGATATTTGTAAGATTTTGCTCCATTTTATCGAGACAGAGAAATGCTTAGAAATAAATACTTTAAATGAGAGAAAATGTCTATTTCAGTATGGTGAAACCGAAATTGGTAACATATCTCCTCCTATAAATATTTATCATTTAAAAAGAAGTAAGTTAAGCATGTCTGCACGCGAAATGTGGACATTTTGCCATTTTTCCACTAATGATAGGAGATGGAAAGCAAGCATTGGAAATTGTTATGTCTATTAGTAAGAATAATAGATTTAGTGCTCAGGACAGAATTTGATGAAAATCTTTTAAAGGAAATGCAGGAAAAAATTGAAATGCACCATAAACTTTATGTTGAACTTTTCGGAACTACACTTAAACCAAAATTTCACTTTTATAAAAAATGTTGGACCTTTAAGGCATCTTTGGTGCTTCAAATTCGAATCCAAACATAGAGAATTGAAAATATACATGAATTCAATAACTTCTAGAAAAAATATATCTATTTCAATTGCAACTGAATGTTTACTTAAATTTTCAAATCGAATTTTATTTGGAAAAGGTTTAGAAGATAAATATATTACAGGAGTCATTAAGTCTTATTTGCACAGATTCAAACACGACGATGACCCTTACTGCACCTTCTGTGCAAATCAGGTGGTTGAAGACGCCGAACACTGCTTTTTTGTCTGTCCGCGGTTTGCAATTGAAAGGGATGACTCGAACACGAAGTTGGGGCTTTCGGTTAAAAACTATTAAAATGCATTAATTTTGCGAGCTTTCTACATACTATATCTCGAAAATAAAGCATTTAATTACTATTGCATATACCTACATATGTACATTGAATTGTGGAAAAGTAATAATATCAAAAAAACAACTCAGAAAATATTTAAATATTCAAATTTCAAATTTTCTTTGAGGATTATCTGGATAATTTGATGAAGTCAAATGTCCACTAATATTTTATTCACATCAATATTATTTAAGTCTTAAATAATAATAGTGTTGTATAAATAACATGAGTTAAAAGAATTTTCTAATCAGTTATCCATCCGCTTTAATAACAAAGTAGTAAGCATAAGCGAAAACAACGCATATGCTAAGCGTTGTTACGTACACACATAATAACAGCCATCGCTAGCTGCGCTTTGGTGGTGTCTCCCTGCACAACGTCCTCCACATTCGTCACATTCGTGCAATTTCCGGACAGGCCGTGAATGCATGAATGACCGATGACTATAAATGAGCGTAGCCAAGAGAAAAATTTGTACATCCCTTAAATCATAAGCAGAGAGTACAATTATGGGTCTATTTTTTCTCTGTAAGTACACATATTTATGATCGCATGAGTGCCTGAGTTGAATGAGCACCGCATTCACATTCGTGTCATTCGGCTAACAGAAGAAATTAATTTGCTCATGCAGCCTTCTAATATGTATGCATGTATGTATGTATGTACATACAAGCACACATATATTATATTCCTGTAATTGTGTTCCGTGGCCGCTGTGGTCGAGTTGGTAGATGTACGTGCTATAACTTGATATACCGGTGAGTTCGAGGTTCGAATCTCAGTCAGGGCAAGCAAAATCTTTATAATAGAAAACGTTTTTTCTAATAGCGGTCACCCCTCGGCAGGCAATGGCAACATCCGAGGGTATTTTTGCCATGAAAAAGCTTCTCATTAAATACATCTGCCGTTCGGAGTCGGCTGAAAAACTGTAGGTCCCTCCATTTGTGGTATAATATAAAGACGCACACCACAAATGGTAGGAGAAGCTCGGCCAAACACTGAGCTATTCAGTGTAAGCGCCAAAATTATATATTATATATTTTTATTATTATTTTTTTATTTTTAAATTATTTGTACAATACTAATATTCTACAAATAAATATCTAGCAGCACTCGCAGCAGCGGCCTTCGGCTGTCTGTTATACTACATACATATGTATGTTTAATGAATTTTTAAACAGAACTGAAAGGATAAATTAGTACTTAGGAAGTAGGGTTAGTGAATTAACTAGAGTAGCTATGTATATTTTATATTCGTCGAAGTAGATCTGTTTCTTTAAGGAAATTGTAAATCATATTAACATTTTAGCGATGGGCTCGTTCAGAAGTTGGATTGGATCGACCGAGTTAAAAATCTCATGTCTGATTGTTGCGGTTATGGGGCAAGCGGTTAATATGTGTTCTAACGTTGCGTTTTCGTCGCAGAATGGACAGTTACCATGTGGTGCACGTTGCAATAGATGGGCGTGCGTAATTATCGTGTGTCCCAGACGTAAGCGGGTATAGGGCCTGATGGCGCGCAGGGTGATGTCGGCTGTGTAGGTCGGCTAAATTCTGAAGGGGTTGATTTAGAGTAGTGATGAATATACCCACTCCAGTTATCTTTTGCTGATTTTTTCCTAGGCGTGTAATCTCAGTTATAATGTCTTGTTTTGTGAAATAACCGAATGTCAAGGTTGGCGTATTTGCTGCATTTTTTGCAGCTGCGTCAACTTTCTCATTACCAAATATCCCTGCATGCCCCGGGATCCACATCAGTTTAAGTTTGTTTGAATATTTCAAAAGATTGTTTCGTAGGGCGACTATTTTATTTTGTGTATTTTCCGGAGATTCTATATCTTCGATGCAAGATTTGCTATCGGTGCATACTATATACTTTCCCCTGCTGTATTTTACATAAGTAACTGCTTCTAATAAAGCGGCGACTTCGGCCGTAAATGATGAACAGATTGTGTGGAGAGTGCCTTGTCTTATCAAGTCACCATTTTCTTTTGTGACCGCGAACGTTGAGCTGTTTGCTGTTTTTGAGCTGTCGGTGTATATAAAGTTCCAACCGTAACTGGAGTATTTTGACTTATCCGAAGCGAAGAGTTGCCTGTATTTTTCGCTTGAGGTCTTATCTTTCGGCAGTTGCAGGGTCTTGATAGCAAAAGATGAATTTTTTATCATCCATTGTGGACGCGTTTCAGATCCAGGAGAACATTTATTGGATGGTAACTCAAGTTGTCGTTGGAAATGCTCGAATGCTTCTGCGCATAGCCACGTGGTAAGGGGTGGAGAGTTTTTTCATTGTAGAAACCGGGCAGTTGCCGAAGATAGGTAGAGCGTAGTCGATCTTGGAAAGCATTAGAGCCTTAGTGACGTTGATGAGCGTAGATGGATGCATTAAACTTTTTTCGACGTTAGATATTTGATTATATTTAGTCGCATTGAGAGACAGTCCTTAATGTATTTACAATGAGCCTTAAAACTATATTTAGAGTCTAATACTAGCCCTAATATTTTAAGTTCATTTACCATACTAATATTAATATTGTTAGAATAGGTTAGTAAACCTGAGCAATTTCGTTTTTTACAAATGTGCAATGTTTTTGATTTCTCGTAAGAGATAGTAGTTCCTGATGATAAGGACCATGTCGAAATTTCGGATAAGATGTTCTTAAAAAGTTGGGCTGTATTAGTGAGGTCTGGATTTTTTGTGTAGAAAATTACATCGTCAGCATAAAGCTGGCACTCGATGCCACGATGGTTGTAGGCGAGTTGAGTAATCTCTTCGAAAGCTATTATAAAAAGGAAGGCGGATAATGGTGACCCTTGCGGGGTTCCGTTGTCAAGTGAAGCTATGGTGGATAGGAAACCATTTGTTTTTACTTTGCATTGCCTGTGACTAGAGAAATTCTTGACAAATTTCTTGATTTTAGGGCCTAGTTTCCACTTATCTTATTGTCTCAGAACGATATGGGCACCAATACGGTCAAAAGCTTTCTGAAAGTCAATTGCTAAAATAGAGACATGGTTTTTAGAGGAAAGAGCGCTTGTTATGAAGTGATCTAGGTGCAAAAGAGCGTCGATGGTGCCATAATTCTTTTTATATGCTGCTTGGTTGGGGCTTATTTTTCAAGAAGTTTTCCCAAACAGGGTAAAAGAGATATCGGCCTATAGTTGTTGGCATCAAGCGCTGATTTATTGGGCTTCAGGATAGGAACTATACACGATGTTTTCCAAGGATGAGGATAGCCTCCGCTTTCAAATATATTATTATAAAGGTTTAGTAACCGGTGCTTAGCCTGGATAGGCAAGTTTTGGATGATTGGATAGGTAATTTTGTCAAGACCAGGGGTTTTGCCTTTAACAGACGAAGGGGCGAATTCGAGTTCGGTTAGTAGGATTTCCGACTCCAGTTGCTTAGCGGGAGGCGATAAAAGGTACAATATAGGTGGCTCAGTACTTATTCGTTGGGATTTTAGGTTGCAGAACGTGTCAGAGAAGCTTGCATCGGATGAAGAGAGTGACAGGAATGAAGATAAGTGGTTGGCAATATCTAAGGGAGCAGTTAATGGACCGCTTTGTGTTTGAATGTAGGAAAATAGAGGCTGTTTAGGAGATCCGGCTACTGCGGGGGTTTATGGTCTCAGTGAATTCTTCGAATTTTTTCTTTTTATATTGTTTGGCAGAACGTCTAAATAACGCATTCGCCTTTTTATAAAAGAGTAGGTTTTCAGCTGAGCGCGTTCGCTTGTATTCATACCATAAACTCTGCTTAGTGAGCCGTAGTCTGGCTAAGTCGGCGTTCCACCAAGGAACATTTTTCGTACTTTTGTTGGGAAGCGTTTGAGGGATGGAAAAGTGAGAAGCGGTACGTATGATTCTCGAGATTTTTGCAGACTCCTGATTCGAGTTGGAGGAAACTTGCGTGGTCTCACAAAGATTTTGCATATTTGTCTGAACTTTCTCCAATCAGCCTCATCGGTTTTAAATTTAGATGTAAATTTAAATGTACTCGTATTTTGATTGTTTCGCGGGTTTATTTGTATGAATATTGGGAAGTGGTCACTACCAAACAAAGAATTTAGCACTTGCCATGTGCATAGAGGCGCTATATTGGCAGAGCAAAACGTGACGTCGATATTTGAGAAGGTGTTATGGGTGGAAAAATGTGTGGCGGCTCCGTCGTTTAGACAGATAATATTGGATGCAAGTAGCGCATCTTCAACTTTTTCGCCTCTTGAGTTTGTCTGCGCAGAGCCCCATATTGTACTCCAGGCATTTATATCTCCTCCTAAAATAAGTGGTTTATGTAATTGGCTTATCAAGTGCAGAATATCAGAAGCAGCAAAATCTTGAGTGGGTGGAATGTAGATGCAAGCTGCTACTAGTTTTGTTGGTGCATTTATTTCAATAGCTACTGCTGAGAGATTAGACCGAATAGGTAGTACTTTGTGGGATATGCTTCTTCTTATTAAAATAGCTACATA
Organism: Philophylla caesio; assembly: GCA_963971545.1. NCBI lineage: Eukaryota > Metazoa > Arthropoda > Insecta > Diptera > Tephritidae > Philophylla > Philophylla caesio. Next base: position 75,984,157 of record OZ020607.1, read on the forward strand.
GGATTTTGGCGTGTGGGCAGGCTGATTATGTGGAATATGAGTTTCATTAAGGAAGATCATTGATGGAGTGTAAGAGTTGATAAGAATTTCAAGTTCGTGATAATTGTTGGTATAACCGTTCATATTCCATTGTATGATCGACAGCATAACGAAATAAAGTAAAGACAAAAAACAGAGAAGGGAGAAATATACATAGCTAGTGATTGATGAGAGAAAATTGAGTCTTGGTAACTACGAGTGAACTATGCTGGCATAGCGCATCTAGTCGCGTGGAGAAGAGAGTTTACGAGTTGAAGCTATTAGCGAATAGCGCAATGTCATTTAACTTAGCGCTTGCTAAGGTGGAATGCATTGCTTCGCTGAGCTGAGAGTTAAGAAAGGTAGTAAGATTGCTATTAGCACTTTGGGGGGATGGGGATAAGGCGGTGAGGCTTATTGCATTTGATTTGAATGAAGAGGTGGATGGTGTATCGAGTGGTGCGGATAAGAAAATGATGTTTGCATTATCGTTTGTTGTTGTAGTTTTTACAGTTGGTATATTAATATTGTTGGTTGCTACGGGAGCAGGTCGCTTAGTAATTTCAGAGAATGATTGGAGAGGAGTTGTGGAGGGAGCTTGCGCTCTGTACTTCTTTGTTGCTTCGCGCATACTGCACTTTTCTTCAGTTTTTATTTTTAGTATTTCTTTCGCTTGTTGGAATTTTGGGCAGCTAATTGAGGATGCGGGATGTTCGCCAGAACAATTTGCGCACATTAACCTTGAGCATTTTTCTTCTTCGTGCGGAGGGAAATTGCAATTGACACATGATGGGAGATTTTTGCAATGCTTTAATGTATGGCCAAGCTTTTGGCAAGATTTACAACGCATTGGATTGGGGAAAAATGGACGAACAGAAATTTTCCTCCATGCAACCTCAATTTTTTCGGGAAGTTTGTAGCTTTCAAAGGTTAAAAGTAACGCACCTGTTGGTGTTAGAACTCCTTCAATTTTTCTCTGAAATCTGTAAATGGATGTTACACTATATGCTTCTTCCTTCCTTTCTAGCCTTCCACAATTTATTTTTTGCAAGATATTGCCATCTCTCATCTCTGTGATTTTCACATCTTTACTTATGGCGTTAAGGGCTTTATGTACCAAAAAACATGAAAAACGTGATAAAGGCTTGTTAATGTCGCACGATTTTAAAACAATGAACTTTGGATCGTCGTTCTTAGTAATGTTTACAAGAGGTAGCTCAGGAAAGTCTTCAACAGTTTTGTTGGCTTTTTTTCTTTTGGATTGAGGACTAGAGGAAAGCAGGGCAAACCTGTTTTCCCCTAGATTTGTAGCCCCGGGGGGCATGTTGCACTTTTAGTTTATTAGTCACTTAATAGAATGTAGTTTTGTTCGCAGAAACGAAAGAAACACGTGGGGCAGAGAGCAAAAGCAGAATAATGAAGAACACTTCACTAACGGGTGAGATAGTCAAACGAGATCCGCGAAAGAGAGCAAACGTGTGCACACGGCGGGGTTTAGTCGATGACTGTATATTATATATAATTGTGTTCTTATTTCATATTCTGTATACCTTTGAAAAAAAAATTATAAAGTTTCTGGTTCTGATTTTTGAAAATGGAAGGGCACTAGAGTTTCAATGGTATTATAAAACATATTCATGCATAAGACTTTTCGAATTTATTTAAAAAAAACCATTAAAATGCAGTAATTTTGCGAGCTTTTTAAAGCATTTAACTACTATTGTATATACCTACATTGAATTGTGGAAAAGTAATAACATCAAAAAAACAACTCGGAAAATTGTTAAATATTCAAATTTCAAATTTTCTTTGAGGATTATTTGGATAATTTTATGAAGTCAAATGTCCACTAATATTTTATTCACATTAATATTATTTAGGTCTTAAATAATAATAATATTGTATAAATAACATCAGTTAAACGAATTTTCTAGTCAGTTATCCTGTTTTTTCTCTGTAAGTACACATATTTATGATCGCATGAGTCGAATGAGCACCGCATTCACATTCGTGCCATTCGACTAACAGAAGAAATTAATGTGTTCATAAAGCCCTCTAATAAATATACATATGTGTTATACTAATAATACATATTCAGTCATACAAATACATACAGACATACCTATTAATATATACTTAATATACATATGTATATATAGTAATGTATATATGTAAATATTTAATAACTTCAATGAAATGTTATAAAATAATGAAATGAAACAAATAAAAATGAGAAAAAATCAGGTTGTTGGAGTACAATTGAAAAATGGAGCTGAGCCCCAATTTGGTAAATTAAATTGGGTGTGACATAATGTAATCTTTCAACTGGTCCCTCAAAGTAAATGCATTTCTTGTTGCGTTATTAGAAGTCATGCGACCAAAATTTCTTAAAGACGTTGAGGCTTATCTTCGCCATAATCCATTTATAATTTCGTCACTTTGGTACCGATCTACATAATCAGGTGGGTAATAACTGCGACCAAAATTTCTTAAAGACGTTGAGGCTTATCTTCGCCATAATCCATTTATAATTTCGTCACTTTGGTACCGAACTACATAATCAAGTGGGTAATAACTGCCGTCATGGAATTTCACTAGGTTATACAGCAACACTGCCGTTTTTACCAGTTATTCTTTAGTTCCTGTGTGCATAAACAAAAGTGATAGCAAAACTCTCCAGCAAGTGCACAAAATCCCAAAAGCGTTTTTACCACCCTCAAGCGACAAAAGGGTTCCTAAATGCAAAAACAAACACTTATATTAAATCTGGTATGGACATACCGAGGTATGGGCGCATTATGCAGTTTTTTAAACGAAACGCAGAGTCTACAACCATAAAGTAGGCGAACTTTTTGTTTGTGCCAGGAAGATAGTCATCTTCGGGTAAATCTAAGCTACCACTCAATAGCCGTCGCCCGAATCCAGAATTCCATAGTACTCTAACGTTACTTTGCGACCCATATGCGCCGAAATCTACGGTTGTTAAGGTGTAGTTTGCATCTATCGCCAAGAGAACGATAGAGTATCTTCCTTTGTAATTATAATAGAGATCCAGAATTCGGGGGGCATGATATTGTTATGTGCTTTCCGTTTACCGCACAAACACAATTTGGAAAATTTCACATTGTATAAAAATCAGTAGCGATACGTTTCCATTCGTGCTTTTGTGGAACAGAGAGATAAATACTTCTTAATTCCTGCCAAATCGCATCGCATACCTCGCTTTTTTTTATTACCACAGTAGAGCGCCTCATTTTAAATGCTGTGGCGAGTGTTTTCTTACTGTCCCCGTGCGCAAGATAACTGCGAATATAATATTGAACGTCCATAAACGTATTTAGGTGTATGTACATATAAATCACTATCACCCACGTAAGTGTTAAAAAAAGTGTACATTTATCAGATATCATGCAGCAAATTAAAAACTGTAGGTGTTAACCGTACACTCTTTTTGAACTGCTCAGGCTCGCGATGATACATCATCGAAACCTGTCTTTTCACAGCTATGTGAAGTTGACATCGGATTTCAAAAAAATATTTTTTTTAATATGGCAAAGGATTGTACTAGTTGGGTACCCAATTGTACCACCTTCTGTTTCGTTTGTACCCCTCCCCCCTTCGGAGTAGGTGGGGAAGGAAAATTTTATCAGCATCGGAGTAATGTCGAAATGAAAAATTTCTATAAATAATGATTCACCAAGGATAGTACCTTTTTGTACAATTTAAATTTTTTCATTCAGACCAACCCCCCAAAAAAAACCTGCCAGACCCCGGCCCCCCCTCTAAACTTCACATCAAACTCTTAAATTTTTTTTTATTTTGGCAATGGGTTGTACTTGTTTCGCACACAATTGTACCATCTTCTGTTCCGTATGCACCCCTCCCCCTTGGAGTAGGGAAAGGAAGTTAGATTTGAGCATCATCGGACTAATGTCGAAATAAAAAATATATTCAACTTTCAATAATAGTAACAAAGATAGTACAAACGACTCCACTAACTGTACTTTTCTATAGCCTTGGACCCACAAAAGTACAAACATCAGGAACCAAGTGAGACATAAAAACAAACGACCCAACAATGTTGCAGAGTTTGTACAAACATTTTGTACACCACCCAGATCCTGTATAGTAGTTTTCTGATGAGTACAAACGACTCCACTAACTGTACTTTTCTATAGACTTGGATCCGCAAAAGTACAAACATCAGGGACCAAGTGAGACATAAGTACAAACGGCGCAACAATGTTGCAGAGTTTGTACAAACATTTTGGGAACCTCCCAGGACCTGTAGAGTATTTTGCTGATGAGTACAAACGACTCCACTAACTGTACTTTTCTATAGACTTCGACCCACAAAAGTACAAACATCAGGAACCCAGTGAGACAAAAATACAATCGACCCAACAATGTTGCAGAGTTTGTACAAACATTTTGTGCACCACCCAGGACCTGTATAGTAGTTTTCTGATGAGTACAAACGACTACACCAACTGTACTTTTTTATAGACTTGGATCCGCAAAAGTACAAACATCAGGGACCGGGTGAGACATAAGTACAAACGACCCAACAATGTTGCAGAGCTTTTTCTTTTTTTTCGGATTCATGTCGAATACCGGTAGTTCGGAAAACCTATTTGGAGGCCTATCCGGAGGCCACGGCATATTGAAAAGATACGATGTTCCTGTATTCAACTCTTTTTTTTTTTTTTGAACTTGTCAATCAAAAACACGTGGGTAGAGAATGAGAATGTGGCGCAAAGCACAAGTTAATAACAACGGAACTCCACACACTAATGATCACTGTAAACCACGTCTAATCGCTTTGAATGATAGTCGGCGACTGTTCACATAAATTAATGCAACAGATACGCTTACAAAATAAAAGTATGTACTTATTGGTAGATATTTTTATACCATATTAACTTATTATTAACTTTGTTCAATCTATTTGTCCCATGAACTAAACGATTTTATGGTATAAGGCAAATAATTGCGATTGATCATAAAACATTATCTTGAAATATTAAACTTATTTATTCGGTTTATTTTTTTTATATACATATGATATCAGGATTATTCTTAATATTATTTATGCTGAACCCTTGGACGGTGAAAGGACCAAAAATTGTATTTCGATAAATAGTAAGGGACTTTATGAAATTTATGGAGTTGTAAGAAAGTCACAATATTTCCAAATTTAATAAAGATAAACTTTATATGTTACAAGAAAAAAAATCAAATTTAATAGCTCAATAATTTAGTTCTTAGAAATTCTAATTTTTGGCATATCGATGATTATTATGTCACATTATTTTTAATTTATTTAAAAATATTCCCTCTAGAAATTGCAAAACTTTCCACTCTGTCACATCGAATTTATATGCGCGTGGAAAACATTCAGTGAAGAAGCGCGTAATTTATACACATTTACATGAAATATTAACGAGACGGGGTCAATCTTGTAATTAGAAAAATTCTGTCAATTAAAGTCGGATTTAGATGCTAATACATATGTCTGCGAGCCGAAATTTCACGTTCTTTTTTACCACGCTTACTTTGTCCCAGTGCTTCATGTATTTTAGATGTGAATTCTGATAGCAGTGCCGCTTTCGATACACTGCATGAATTCAACTCTCGTTTGCTCGCCACAACAATTTCACTATTCCCTTTAGTGCCTTCTTCGCAAAAAACAAAAACTCTGAAAATCAGTCTATCGCATTATTTCTGCTATATTTTCAAAGTCAGAATACTCTCCTCCACTTCGCAAAAACTGATTGTATTACAAATTTCAAAAAATTGTCTTCTTGCGAAAAATGTCAACTTCTCACCACATGACATTGCCGAAGACGAACTTATGCATGTACTTCGAAATTTTTGGAAAACACAAAAAATTGCTAACATTCAACAACACCGGTAAGATAGTATCGCGAGGGTATAAAAAATTTGATTTCGCCCATTTTTTCGTGAAATTGCGTTAAAATCTATTTTACGTCGAAATAATTTTTTTAATCTAGCTTATAACCTTTATATGTTAGTATTCATAAAAGTTAGATGCCAATACAAATTTAAATACGTTTTATTTATATATTTGCTTTATTTTAGACGCCTGTAATCTCCAAATCGTAATAACGCAGAATGAATCCCGCCTAGAAAGTTATCCTCTTTCTCAAGGAATATTGGATTTAATATTTTCTTTATTAAAAGCTTATATGCCTAAAAATTTGGGAGCAGATCAGCGAAAGCCGGGACTTCATCCTTACATAACTTTTGTAGTTGATGAAATTTTTTTTAAATTTTACGATCGGTAAGTAAGTATACTATATAAATTATTAGGCAAACGACTCCGTTTTCTGGCTGAATCTTTCCGATTATTTCTATTGAGGAGCACTGGTCGCCTATATTGTTACAGTCCATTAAGCTCAGAGGAAAGGTTTTCCCTTACATCTGCCTCTACCGGCACATCTAAAGCCTTTTCTTTAGTGCGAGCACTCGTAAAATATGTAAGGGAGTAAAGCCTTAATGATCACCTGAATTTCTAGACTGGTTATTTACTCATTTCTAATCTATTGGCTAAAACTTCGGCTTGAAAAACATAGCAGTGATCTGAAAGCTTAAACAACCTACGAATATCAGATTCAGTTCAGCACACTGCGGCTCCTACATAATCGTCCTATTTAGAACCATCTGTGTAGACGTGCTTTGCATTCCCTTTCGTCTTCACACTTTCGTCAACCCTTATTATATATAGCCTCATTGCACACGTAACATGCAATACGAATCGACAGTGACAGTATTTATCTGCCCTGAAATATTCCTTAAAGGAAGCCAAGATTCTTGGAAGAATATCTCCTTCATGTCAAAAAAAAAATTTAAACAACTCTAAATATATCACATTTCTACTCTTTCGAAAACTGTATCAACCAAAAAGAAAAACAATGGTTATTCACAATTTAAAAAAAAAATGTACCCGTTATAATTTGAATAATGAATGAGAATTTTCCTTTATGCAAAAAAATCGAAAATTAATAAATACAATTTTATTCGAAAAGAAAAAAGAGTTTCAGCCTGGGTAATACTATGTTTTGACTGCGCAGTAAACTCGAGTTTGTGGTTTCGAGTTTATGAACAATTGTCAAGCGTTCTTATTGAAGTATTTAAGAAACTTTGAGTTTATTTGACATTTGTTTGTTTACTTCTGAATAAAAATATTATGTTGTGTATATTGAAAAATGTTTGTGAAAATACATTTGCACTTACATACATACATACATACATATATTTACAAATGTTGGAAAAATATAAGCATTAAATTGAATAATGCTTGCTTAAAAGCATCGCAATTAATAGTGCAATAAGTGATTTGTATCGGAGATGCAAGCAACAAGAATATTTGATGCGAACACCAGCAAGAGTAATATGGTTTGTGTTGTAGTCCGAGCAATGGAACACGGCGGAAAAATGTGATGAAAACGGCAATAGTATGGAAAGCTCAGCCAATGGTGGAGGTCAAGGCAACAGCATGGTCGAAGGTGATGGTGGTGTTGCATCATTATGCGAAGATTTGATTTCTTTAATTTGATTCCATTTGTTTACAAATATTGTACGAGCGCGCTGTGATAAATCAGTGACTTTTTGAATAAATTATATTTTTTCAGATGTTTTATTCTGTGATGACCTCTTCATTTGACCCAAATCTCTTACCACCCACCCATTTTCTCAGCTTTGGAAATAGGAAATAGTCGTATGGGACTAAATCTGAAGAATATGCTAGATGGGGTAGCAGGTCGTAGCCCGGTTCATAGATTTTTGCCAATACCTTGATAGGGTCACACGTTTGCGCTTATGGTCGAGTGTGAGCAAAAGCGACAGCCATCATGTGGATAGCTTTTTCATATCGGAATATTCGAAGTTAATACTATGCTCTGACTGCGCCGTTAACTCGAGTTTATAAGCAATTTTGGAGTTTACGGTCAAACACTTCTCATAAACTCGGAGTTTACTATACAAATATTTTTTGTCTAACTCCCTTTAAACACCACTTTAAAGCCGAAAAAAAGTTCAAAATCTATATAAAAATTTGTTAAATTTTTTAAGTTTTTTACAAAGTTTTATAGTTTATGTAAGAGAATGAACTGTATATAGTAATATTTATTATTAAAATATACATATTTACAAGCAAACATTGATCAATATAAATATAAAGTGGCTTTACGAAACACACAAAATTATAGGGTTTTTTCTAAATTAAAATCTACAAATAAGGTATTTAAAAAAAAACCTTTCTTTTTCAATCATTTTCGATTTTTGAAGATTTAATTTCAGCTGACAGAATATTCGAAATTGGCAATACTAATTGTGATTCGAAAAGCATATTATTCGGGTTCGATTACTTGAATTTAATGAGTTGAATTATCAAATATTTACAGGAGTGTACTTACCAGTGTTATTAATATTAACGTCCGCCATATATGACTTCTGTGAAGCTATGTTATCATTGATTCGTTTTTGCATCTCTAGATATTCCACTGAGCCTTGCAAGTGGTTTAGAACTGTGGCGAAGTCAAGGGATTCGTTCACAGTTTTGACCAGTTTCTTCGTTCTTGAACAGAAAAATGTGGTTATAAATATCAAACATCATACCTGACTAATAAGTATACAAAATAATTATTTGAGTCGCTTTGAAAGATATTTGCATGTATATACACTTAAGAATATGGGATGTGCATGAAAAAGTTGACTTTGTGAATAGTAACTTTTATGCAAAGGAACAAATTTTAATTTTTAAATTTGAATCATTTTCTATAAATATTTTGTAATTGAAAATATTACACATAGTTTATTCAATTAGAAGAGTTTATAAAGAGAGGTTTTCTTCCACTTAGAGGCGAACTCATTTTCAGTTTTTGCAATGCCTTTTGTCGCCTCAAGTTTGCGCTTTACAATAGACTAATTTAAATTTGTTGGGAAACTTTGATTGTCTCTGCACCCGAAATTTCTCCGTTACTTTTCCCTTGGATATGCTACATGAAATTTTTGTCCGGGTAATTGTTAAAGTCGCTTTTTATACTCGTATATCTTTAACTGAGCGCAGTCAGTTTGTATTTTTGGACATATGTAGCTTTCAGCAACGTATCTATGCTTTGATAATTAAAGCACGTGTTTATTAATGTTCAACTGATTAGTAAACCACCCACCATAAAAACATCAGTTTTCCTGGGCAGGTTGCATGGTAAACTTATGTATACAGCTAACACCTGCTGAATCATTTCGGTCAATATTAATTAACGAACAAAAAAGAAAGGGGTCTGCAAATGTCAACGATGGAATGAAGACCAAACTAACTTAAGCAGCATTCACTGAAAAATTATTTTTCAAGTAGAATATGGTTCATTCTCTAAGAAAACCCATAAACACTCATTTACGAATCTATTTGCAAAATGTACAATGATTTAACAAAATTTCATCAAAGTTTCGAACTTTTGAAAAGAAGGCTTTTATTCCATTTTAGTGTGAGGAAGTGTAAGTTTCAAGTGTCTACCAGTTATCACTGATTTTTGACAATTTTTTTAATGGGAGTTTCCTCCATACAACGAAAAACCGCGATTAATTTTTATATGGAATGAATTGCGAAAAAGCTTCAGGGCTGTTCCACAGAATTATGACACGGTTCGAGAATTTTATGTTTAGTTATTAGGAATTTTTGGTTGAAACAGTTTATTGAAAAAATATGGCATCATCTTATAAAAATATGGAATTAGCGAACTTGGTATCACCGAAGTAATTGGCATGGATCAAAAGTAATGTTCGTGCAAGAACAAATACACTCTAGTTGCGTACCATCGTTAGAGTAACAAAATTTCTTTTGCCGCTGTCAGATGACTGAAGTTATCACTTTTGTATGTATCCAAATTTAATTTCGTCAACTTACATTAAATCTTTAATAAGTTCTTATTATTAAAATTCTAAAAAAAGAGTTTGTGTTTCAGTTTTGTTTCTCAAACTAATTATAAACAGTTATTCTCTTTCCTGTCGCTAAGTAAATTAATAGCAAGGAATGAGTTTTGGTTTGAATACTTGATTTTCATTTTTAAACAAATTTGAAATAATTCTGGGCATTGAGCTTCTCCACGCACTCCATTACGAGTAGGGATTTTACCTCATATGATCAGAGGGCTTTGAGAGCTGCCTGACTGTCACTGAGGATTCTCACCTCGATACTTCCTACGCGGATTGATATGTTGATGTTGTTGTTGTTGTAGCGGCTAGCTACATCCCACTGGGCTGGCGGGCTCCCTCAATCATTATCGTCAAGCCCACCTAACGAAAGGTCCAGGAAACGAGCTGTTTCAACAGGGTCGGACCATAGGGAGAGGGGTGTTAGTTGAGTAGGTTTGGCCGAGCATGTGAATAGGTGATTGGTGTCGTGCGGAGACTCTCCACATGCTGGGCAAGTGTTGGGGGTGTCGGGGTTGATCCTGGATAGGTAGGAGTTTAACCTGCTACAATATCCAGATCGGCGTATACCTCCGCCTGGAAAATACTTGGGAAGGACCCCTAAGGCACCGAGGGGTTAGTTCTTGGGCCATAGACTCCCGCCCCTATACCTTCGGGGGTCTTCTATCCATCGGTGCACCACTGCAGTGTACTAGCTTGGACGCAGCTTTCCAATGTGGGAAGGTTCCAGGTATTTTTGTCTTGTAGTGTTCAGAGATAGTAATCTTTTATTGCTAGTAAAGGACAACCACCCAATTACATAGTGTGTCCGTGTTAAATTTTCTTTTCTCTCCTCACACCACCCAGGCAACAATCTACGCCCCTTATCCAAATAAAGTTTCAGACGAAGAAATAGTATGGGGACTGAGCAGCCAAGGTGTAACTTCTATTTAAATTTAATAAAATTGTTGATGGTAAGCCTTGTCCAAGTGGTGTCCTCCTCCTTTTGTCTTTTGACTCCTACAAGCTGCCTAGCAAAGTATTTGTATCATGGCACTCTGTAAAAGTTAGGGAGTACATCCCTAATCCTATACGTGCAAAATGTGCCAAATATTTGGCCACACCTCAAAATTGTGCAAAAATTAACCAATATGTGTTGGATGCGCACATTAACCAGACGATTGCAGTCGCAAATTGTGTGCTAACTGTTCGGAAAAACATCCTTCATCATCATCGAGTGCATAAAATTCAAGCAAGCTAAAGATATTTTGGGTATAAAAATCAAAAATAAATTGTGATGGAAGCTAGAAATATTTATCGTACGTAAATGATTCCGCCCCTCTTAATACTCCAACATCTTACGCAGCTGTCCTTTCATTAACAAATACTTCACTTGCTACCACTACACAACAACTTCAAATAATCAAATACTGCACAAAATAACTCTCCAAGTCCTTCTTTTTCCTTTAACCGAATCACCACGTGATACTGTATCGCAGATTACTTCTATCCCAAACATATTAATGAATAAAGACAACAACACCGCCAAATCATTGAATACCAAGCAAAACTACTTTTCAAATCCAAAAGTCTCCAACGACCAAACACTTCTTTTCAAGAAATAGTTGAGCTTATCAACAGTGTAGTGAAGAGAATATATTTTTTGAGAAATCAAACGACATTTCGCTCTCCGCAATAAATTATAACACTTTAAAAAGTTCTCTTAAAAATACCAAAATTATTTATAGACGATAGTTTTACGAATAGTAGTTTTTCCTTGCTTCCATCTATGAAAATTGTTCTTTCTCTCACTCAATTATCAAATATGTCAGACTCTTCTGATGAATGAATTTGAATAATAGTCCCACGGTTTTATCCCTCCATACCCGCCCGACCGACGCGAGGGGCACATCCGCATGACGCACGGATATATAAAAAAAAAAAATTTTTCTACAGACATCAAAACAGCCTTGTCATCTCACTGCAATGTAACGGGCCATTATCCCGACTTCGAAAATGTAGCAATCTCGCAAGAAGAGAAAAATTATAGTAAACGATATATTCTAGAAATGCTACATATTGCGAACACCCCTAATAATAGAAGGATGAATTTTAAAACGGACACAGAGAACTGCGCTCATGTGTATCGCAACCTAATTCGAATGCACAACAACAAACATTAATTAAGTGTTATGTGCTAAGGTTCAATCGATCGTCGGTCCGCTACCAAAACTCCGTATGACAACAATGTGATGCTGCGATGATCTACATACGGACATTTCCTCGTCTTGCTGTTTGGTTTTTTGTTTTGTTTACACTTACTGTATTTTAACTTGATTACATTTTCATGTTTATGTTTCCATAGTTACGAGTATGTTTAATTGTCTTCTCACTTATTTTGTTAATAAAATTTTAACATATGATTAGTCGACCGGACAAATCCATTAGTGTAAGTCGCTTTTTTGATGTATGTTTCGAATCTATGTACATAATGTAATGATGTATGTTTTTCAGTCCTGAAGATGCCCTCAGATTGAGAGCGAAATATTGACAATAATAAATAAAATATAAAAAACAAATTTGCAATTTACATTTTATTTATAATACGGCCTTGAGCTCAAATACAACGAAACATTTTTTTTTTTCATATATGTTGGCAGACGTTTGTTAAGTGTCGAGATCTAAAACTGTTCAGCTACATAACAAATGCTCATCAGCTGATCGAATTGTAATATACATATATGTATGTACACATGTATCAATTATTGAGAGTATTGAGTATCGTTTTCTTAATGTAAAAAAGTGAGTCTGAAATATCAAAAGAAACCGGAGTGAGTGTTAAAATCCTGACATAAACTACGGAGTGCCTCATTTAACTCAAAATTACTTTTACATGGCTTCAAAAAGAGAGAGAGAGGCCGGAAATGTCTTGAAATTCTGGAGGGAACTTTTAGTTTTATTTCGCCAAGAAGAGATGGGCTAGAGATCAAGCCTGTCAGTAACTTGACCAAAAATACAATGCCTAGCATTTCTCTGCGACTAGCAAGTGTAGGAAGATTAATTAGTTTTAAACGACTTATATATGGCGGCAGGTTGTACAGAAATTGTTTTTGAATTGACTCTATTCGGTCAGAATGAACTAGATAGCGCGGGTTCCAAACAACAGATCCATATTCCAGTATGTTGCCTGCGGACAAGGCGCAAGAGAATATATCCGCAGTAGGTATGCCTGCCGTAAAAGGCGACTAAAATCCCATTGGTGTGTGTGTGTCCCGACTGGCAGTCATGCGTCTCGGGAAGTAGGAGGATGACGGGAAAAATTCCCTCTAAAATACCCACCAACCCTGGCAGTTTGGGACAAAACTGCACAGTACGGCAATGGCACAACTAAAGAATTGTGATACTCCAGGTGGTACCCACGCATGTGGAAATCCACCCGCAGTTGCGGCAGGGGCACGGATTCTGGAGGCCTCAAGCATTGCTAAAGTCTCCTGTGTCATAGACCAGGAGCGCATCCTGGAGGAGAGTGGAGAGGTAGTACCAATCCTCTCTTCTTCAGAGTCGGAAGGGGACACACCTCTTGCAGGGGATGCGTGTCGGGGAGCAGCTCGCTGCCAACGACCCTCCAATGACGGAGTGGGTCCTCTTTCAAAAACCCAGAAAAGGAGGAGGAGGATGATGGCGAAACGCGGACAGGGGAACCCTCTTGTGTGGCCAGTCAGACTCCTGTTGCTGCATCTAGCAAGCGGCCCAGTTCTATGAAGGTTACTCCGGAAGCCAGGGGGACATTGGTGGATGCAACGACTTCCAAATCAGCTGGCGGACGCTGCAAGAAAAGGAAAACTACGGCGACACCCACCAGTGCTTGCCCCAATGTCTCTTCGAGGCATCGTGCGGCGGGTACTGGTGCGGCGTTGCCCAATTCTGATCTTGTGGCGAACAATCAAGGACAGCGGCGGAAGAGGGCGGTGTCAGCCAGACAGACCTCCAGCAGCACGAACCCCTCGCCTAAAAACAAGGGAGGTAGTGACGCAGGGGTTGTTCGAGGCAAAACCGCCCGTGCCATGCCCTTGCAGAAAGAAAACCTCCCAAGTACGTCAGGAGGTCTGGGGGCCCGGTCAACTTATTGTGAGACCGTGAAAGGCCCTCCGCTGGTTGCCGTAATTCGGAGGGCGGGTTCGACACGGCAGATGACTAATGCAGAAGTAAAACACTGCAAGAGCCATCTGATCCGGGCCGTCATTGCCTCCGGCCCTGCAGCCAATGCCCGTGGTTATGAGGAGGGATGGAACCATTATGTTGAAATGCCTCACCCAAGCAAAGTGGGGTTGGCTGAAGACTGTGGTGCAAAGAATCCCGCACATAGGAGGAACACGATTCCTGTTTACAGTGAAGAGTGCAAGCCTCTCAGAAATGCGCTCTGCTGGATTCCAGATCCAGATCTGAGGACCGCAGATGTGCTTTCCTGTTTCCGTGCCCAAAATCCGGGAGTGGACACCAAGCACTGGCGTGTCATTTCTCACAAGCGGAGTAGCAACCGGGAAGGTAGAGAAGGTGCTACTCTGGTAGTGAAAATGGACCAGAGCTCCGTGGATATCCTCAGATCTAAGTACCGAAACCGCCTCAGTCTCTTTCTCGGGACCGTCGCATTAATAGTTGATCCCAAATGAGAGACCAAGGCGATGCATGGTACCGTCCAGTGACGGTAACTCAGATCAATTTGCAGCTCTAAAGCCGCTACTTCTCTTATAAGTAGAAGGTTAACCATGCTGCACACAAAACCTCGCAAAACAGCCATTCAGGAGCCCTGGGTTTTCAAACAAAAAGAAGTGAGTGACTTACGTGGTGCCAACATCTTATATAAAGTACTTTTTTCTAAATATGCTTTATATACTTTTATACATAAAAAAAAAAAAATCGGACGTGTACATGAAAATTGCCGATAAACGTGTATTTTTATTTTTTCTCCCCTTACCGAAAAAGTATATTTGGTTCATGGGACAGAATGTGTGTAACGCGGTGTTTGTAACGCAGTGTTATTGCATCCGCGTACTTTCCATATGACTCTCTGCTGCCGCCACCTCCGCGGAAGGCGGCTAGTCTTCTGGAGTATTGCGAAAACCGAAACGTCGGATTGATCCTCTGTTGCGATGATAATGCCCAGAATAAAATCTTGGGCAGCAGCAAATGCAACGCGAGGGGAGATCGGCTTTTCGAGTACATTCTGTCAAGTGGGCTGAGCATCTTGAATGAGGACCACAGATATATCCAGTTTCAACTTGGCGAAGATGCTATGTGCTCTCGGACTGGTCGTGTTTCAGGGAGGAGCTTGGGAGTCAGATCTAGGCGCCACCTAGAATACGATCCACTCATGCCATTGATGAGGCAGTCGATTTTTTAACGACTGCCCTACGTGATAGTTTGGATAAGGCCTGTCCGACTCGAACACCTCGAAACCGCACGCCTGTTCCCTGGTGGAACAAGCAGCTGCGGAAGATTAGAGTTGAATCGAGAAAATATCTTAACCGGGCCCTCAAAACTAATCTTGAGATGGACTGGGAACAATATCGCTGCACTCAAAGAGAATATAAGAGGCAATTAGCTGTGCGAAAAGGGACTATTTTAAAGAATACTGCAGCGGAATTGAAACCTTGAGTGAAACAGCTAGACTCAAAAAGGACCAATCCGTAAAGCTGGGTTCGCTCAAGAGGCCTGATGGCTCTTTCACAGAGACCTGGACGGAGACTTACTCTCTTCTTCTAGATACTCACTTTCCTGGAAATCAGGTGATGGTTACGCCCCACAGTGTTGCGAGTGTGGCAAAAAATCACAAAAAATTAAGTCCAAATTGTTGGTATTTTTTTGTACAGTTTGGAAGAAAACATATCATTAAGAAATACCAAAAACAAATTTTACAAAAAATATTACAAGCTGGTCGCAATAGTACATCAAATTTGCACTATAAAATAATTATATACTTTACTGAGATAAAGACTTTTTTGTATGCCAAATGTAAGTATTTATTATTAATTGTTTATAAACATATGTGTATCAAACTGCTAATTTTATTATAAAATGTATTTTTTACTAGAATACTTAGAACACTGTTTTCTTATCTGTTTTGATTACTTTGTTCGGGGTACCGTTACTCGAAAAAAAGTTGTTTTGTGAAGTGAAAATATCAAAAGTTACAAAATACTTTTAATATCACATTTTTAAAATTTTGCGTGGAATTTGTTACAAGTATGTACTTTAATTTAAAACAAATTCTAGCTGCAGAGAGGTGCAGATATATTTTAATTTTTTTTTTCAGTGCCTCTTAATGTGAAAATAGGTTCGCTCTTTAAAGTATGGCTGTCAAATAAACAATTAAAGCGCAGTGATTTAATAAGCGCTATGGTAAAATGCGTTGAAGAAAATGCAACAAAGCCTATAGATAACAAAATTTTAGTAAAACATTTTGTTAGCACTTAAATTCCAAACCTTATGAAATGCTAGCTATCGTAAAAGAGCGTCTTTTGAAGAGCGGCACGCATCATGGCTTGAACTCAAACTTTTTACCCCCAGCAATGGGTTATGCGTTGGGTTTGGGACCCACCATGTAAAATGCAAGTCCAATGAAAATAACGAAAAAGCCTCGGATAATGACCTCCCCACACGTTGATGACCCACGCAAACGAAACAAGCACTACGATTTACGGATATGCACCTGGAATGTCCGGACCGTTTATAGGGAAGGTGCCTCTATCCAACTGCTGGATGTCCTAAATAAGTATAAGGCTGACATCACTGCAGTCTAGGAAATGCGATGGACGGGGCATGGATGCAAAAAATATGCATCGTGCGACGTTTACTACAGCTGCCATGAGACGGCGCACAAATTTGGTGTTGGATTTGTGGTTGGGCGGAGACTGCGAGATCTTGTCTCCAGGTTCACCCCCATCAGTGAACGAATTGCCACAATCCACATCAAAGCTAAATTTAATAAGATCAGCTTGATTTGTGCGCACGCCCCGACGGAGGAGAAGGATGAATTTTACGAGCGCTTGGAGGAAACATACGAGCGCTGCCCCCGCCACGATGTAAAAATTGTGATTGGCGATTTTAACGCTAAGGTGGGAAAAGAAGGAATTTTTGGTCCAACAGTCGGAAACTTCAGCCTTCATAAAAATACCTCCGGAAACGGAGAGAGGCTGATCGACTTCGCCGCGGCGCGAAACATGGTAGTAAGTAACACCAGGTTCCAACACCGAAGCATCCACCAAGCCACTTGGGTGTTCCTTGATCAAAAAACGCGAAACCATATTGATCACGTTGTGATAGACGCGAGAAACGCTTCGAGCGTGGTTGATGTTCGTTCTATCCGAGGAGCAAGCGTTGACTCGGATCTTTTACCTTGTTGCAGCTAAGGTCCGCATACGCCTCTCTGCAATGAAGAACGCTCATCAAGTGTCGCAACGAAAGTTCGACGTCGAAAAACTGCAATCGCAACGGACAGCTGAGAATTTTCAATCTCGACTCTCGATCCTGCTAATGCAAGCAACTTCTCATCGCCCCGACATTAACGAGCAATGGGATAACATCTCCCAATCTCTTCGCACCGCTGCGGAGGAAGTGGTTGGCTACTACCAGCCTCGCAGAAATAACTGGTACGATGACGAATGCCGCATCGCTGCTGCAGAGAAATACGCAGCATACAAAGCCACCCTGCAACCAATTACTACGCGTGCAACAATTGAGCGATACCGAGAGGGGAGGAGGGAAGAGAGACGTATTTTCAAGAGCAAGAAACGAGAGGCGAAAAGGCGTGAGTGCGAAGAGCTTGAGATGCTAGCAAGTAGGAATGCGGCCCGAAAATTCTATCAGAAAATAAGGCAGCAAACAAGTGGTTTCCGGACCGGGGCTGGTTCCTGCAAAGACGAGTATGGAAATCTGGTGACAGACGTACAGAGCACACTTGAGGTATGGAGGGACCACTTCTCAACGCTACTGAATGCGAACTCTGGTGAGGAGTTTGAAGAAGAGGAGCCCAGAACAATCTTTAGGGATGAACAACAAATCCCTCCACTCGACCAAGGCCAGGTGAGAACAGCACTTAGGCGGCTAAAGAATAACAAAGCGCCTGGGGCAGACGGTATACCGGCTGAGCTTTTCAAAGCCGGCGGCGAAGAGCTGGTAGGAAGCATGTACCAGCTGTTAAGCACAATTTGGTCTGACGAGTACATCCCAGAAGATTGGAACCTTAGTGTTCTTTGCCTGATCCATAAGAAAGGTGATCCTGCTGTTTGCGCCAACTATCTTGGGATAAGCCTTCTAAATATCGCATATAAGGTTCTATCGACGATACTGTGTGAAAGACTGAAGCCATATATGAACCAGCTGATTGGACCTTATCAGTGTGGTTTTATTCCTGGTAAATCCACCATCGACCAGATATTCACAGCACGTCAAATCCAGGAAAAGACCTTAGATAAGCAAATCGACACACACCACCTTTTTGTCGACTTCAAAGCCGATTTTGATAGCACGAATAGAAGCTGCCTGTACGACGTCATATCTTAATTTGGGATCCCCGCAAAACTAATACGGCTATGTAGAGTGACGTTGAGCACAACATTTAGCTCCGTCAAAGTTGGGAAGAACCTCTCCGAGCCGTTTGAGACCAAACGAGGTTTTTGACAAGGTGACTCACTTTCGTGCAATTTCTTCAATGCTGGAAACTGTAATAAGAGCTGCCAATCTGAATCGCAGTGGTACTATATATAACAAAAGTACGATGCTGCTTGCGTATGCGGATGATATTGACATCGTTGGCCTTAACAACAGGGCCGTCAGTGCAGCATTTTCCAGTCTAGAGAAGGAAGCAAAAGAGGTTGGTCTAGTCGTGAATGAGGACAAAACCAAGTACCTTGTGGCAACAAACAAAAAATCCTCGCGTATTGGGACCCACGTCACTGTTGGCAGCTACAATTTTGAAGTAGTCAAGGATTTTGTATACCTTGGATACAGCATAAACACCACCAATAATGTCAGCCTTGAAATCAAACGGAGAATAACACTTGACAACAGATGCTACTTTGGGCTCGGTAGGCAGTTGAAAAGCAGAGTCCTTTCTCGACGAACGAAAATCTCGCTCTACAAATCTCTCATCGTGCCCGTCCTTGCATATGGCGCAGAAACATGGACGATGTTGACCAGCGATGAGCAAGCTTGGGGGCTTTCGAGAGAAATGTTCTTCGCAAGATTTATGGCCCTGTTCGCGTAAGCGACGGGTACCGAAGAAGATGGAATTACGAGCTGTATGAGCTGTATAATGATGTGGACATAGTCAAGCGCATAAAAATTCAACGATTGCGATGGCTTGGCCATGTCGTTCGCATGGATGATGATGCTCCAGTGAAAAAGTCCTTCGAAACGGGACCCATGGGAGGGCAACGAAGGCAAGGGCGCCCAAGAACACACTTGAAGGACCAAGTGCAAAGGGACCTGTCCACGCTTGGTATGAGTAATTGGCGTAACCTCGCGAAGGAGGGAACTGGCGAAGCTTTTTGATATCGGCCCAAACCGACAAACGGTTGTAGCGCCATAAAAGAAGAAGAAGTTAATGTAATTCATCCTAATTTATTTCCAAGCTATTATGAATTGAAAAAAGCCATGGACGAGTTGCTGCCAAACCCTTTAATTATATCTGAAACAACCGCGGCAGTACCTCTGCAAAGATAGTTTACTACAAACCGTAGATATTTCTTCAGATATAAATGTTCTTTTACAGTGCTTCATCAACACTTCTGTGTCGCTCAATTAAGTTTATTTTTATGAAAGAAAATCCTCATTTAATACACGAGTTTGAACGTGAATTGGCATTACAAATCGAAGAACTTTTAAGCCATACTGTAAAAATAAAAAACTGAAATAATTGTGAAATTTGAAATGTATCTTACGATGATTGATGGAGCAGTGGCTAATGTACTATGTGATAATAAGTCACCTGCCACTTGCTATCTGTGGGGTGCAACTCCAAATGAAATGAACACATTTCAAACTTTTCAAAGGCCAATTAATGAAGGTTTTGCTAGATATGGCTTATCAACATTACATGCATGGGTCAAGTTTTTTGAATGTGCAATGCATATATCTTACAGACTTCTTTTAATGTGTTGGCGAGTACAGGGTGAAGAAAACATAAGCATATTCAATGAAAACAAGGTACGGATTTGTAAAGAGTTTAAAACAAAAATGGGATTGGTTATTGATAGGGTCAAAATAGGATATCCAATGACGGTAATACTGCAAGATGATTTTTTAATAGCAAGAAGTTTCTGCGGAGATAACAAACCTTGATATTAATATGTTAAGAAACTTTTCATTAATATTAAAAATTCTTGCTAGCGGAAAACAAGTTAATGTAAATACATTTGAAAATCTTTTGAAGAATACATACGAAATATATATGAAAAATTATTCGTGGTATAAAAAGCCTGCAACAGTTCACAAAGTTTTGGCGCACGGAGTGCAAATTATAAAAAACTACAATATTCCTATTGGAATGCTCTCAGAAGAAGCATTAGAAGCAAGACACAAAGAATTTCGAAATACCCGTAGAAACAACACTCAAAAAACTTCTAGACAGGATTCCAATAAAGACCTTATGGTAAATTTATTACTAACTTCAGAGACACTCATTACTTCACATAGAAAAGTTTGCAGCAAAAGCAGCCCATTTCTGAACGCATTAGCCAAAATATTTTATTAAGTGGCAGAGAAACTGAAGAAGAATGTAGTTTAGAAAGCGATTTAGAAATAGAAAGCGATTTGGATTAAGATGTATGTAAATATTTCTCTTTATTGTAATAAAACAAGAAATATTTCACTTTTTATATTTAACTTGGCGTGCAAGTTGGCGGATGTTGCTAATTTTTTCAAAATTTTTATGATACAATTATCATGGGACGCTCCTATGCTGACTTTGGTGACACTGCAACGATTACTTATATTTTTTGCCGCAACTTATATGGGCTCTCGACACTGTGCGTCCTCTTCTCTCTTGACAGGGGAGAGAGGGAATGCGAGAATCACCGCGACAAGATATGACTGGTCTGTTGCCAAAACTGTGGCGAGGGAAGATGCCATAAGATATGCTATTGAGTCTTTTGACAGTTTCAAATCGCCCGGTCCGGATGACATCGCACCTATTGTACTAAAAGAAGGTGTCGAGCTCGTGTTGGCGACCTTGAAAAATATTTTCATAGCGTCGCTCGCACCTGCCTATATACCACAATCTTGAAGGCTCGTAAATGTCTACGCTAGCCCCGGAAGCTACAGACCTGTTAGCATGACATCATTCATCCTTAAATGTCTGGAAAGATTAGTAGAGCTACGCATTCGTAGGAAGGCGCTGTCATCGCATCCTCTGTCTTTGCATCAACATGCCTATCAGGCGGGAAAATCCTGTGAGACGGCTTTGCAAAATCTGGTTGCCAGAGTTGGCGAGGTCGTCGATAGGAAACAGTTCGCCCTGGGCATTTTTGCAGACATTGAGGGTGCTTTTGACAATGCCACCTTGGATGGAAATCTCACGTTGAGCAAAAGACCTCTAAAGCATTGGCTACCTTCTGGCAGTGTAAACGGGTCTTCGGCAAAACGGGGGTCTATCACCAAAGGGTATCCTCTGGATATATACGTCTATGATCAGACCCATAATCAGCTATGCTTCAGTGCTATGGTGGAGCAGACTCTCAATTAATAGCGTGGGGGACCTGCTTGCTAAACTTCAGAGAACAATCGCCGTGTGCTGTACAGGGGCATTCTCTACAACGCCTGGCGCTGCTCTTGACGCATTGCTGCACTTACCGTCACTTTGTATATTCATACGTGGGGAGGCCTTAAAGGCCACCTGCAGACTTAAAAGAAACGGATATTGGTATAAAACGGAGTGGGGCGAGGCGGAAATTGCTGGCGGCAGAGATATGGACACTTGTGTCTTTTCAATGCCACGGGATAGTACGTCACTGTTTCCTTTGCTGATGAGACTCTAAAACGTTGAGTTCCCTGAGGCTGAATGCTGGTTTAATGCCAACACTGAGCCCGCTCTTACACGTTGTCGAATCTTTACTGATGGCTCCAAAACTGACTCTGGGTCAGGATCTGGAGTTTTTATAGAAGAAAATGAGGATAAGCTTCACTTTTCTCTTGGGGAATATGCCTCGTTCTTCCAGACAGAAGTATTTGCAATTCTCAAGGCCATGGACTACGTGGTGGAAAGTAGGTGGAGGGGGAGGAGTATACGTGTCTGCAGTAACAGCCAAGCTGCACTCAAGGCATTGGCCAGCCCTCTAACTACTTCCAAACTAGTTCGGCAATGCAAGTCCCGACTGAACTATGTTGGTAAACATAATGAACTTGCTTTACTCTGGGTGCCTGGTCACTCGGGAGTACCTGGTAATTAGACATCTGACCATTTGGCCACAATTGGCTCGGAACAGATATTCCTTGGCCCGCAGCCAGCTATAGCACTCCCACCTTCGGCCAACGATGCCACCATCAGAAACTCGGTTAATACTTCGCTCAGCAATGACTGGGAGGCGTCGAGAGGTTGCAGATGGGCAAAACTCATGTTGCCTTCAATCCCAGAAGGACTATCAAAACACTTGCTCTCGCTTAATAGGCAAGACTGCAGGCAACTTGGTGGACTGTTGACCGGTCACTTTACGTGGCATAGACACCTGAAAATGATAGGCGTACATGACAACTCCATATGCCCATCCTGTTATGAAGAGGAAGAGACAGCGGAACACTTTCTGTGCTTCTGACCCGTCTTTGCAAGAACCGGATATGAGGCATTTGGTCGCGACGTGTTGAGAGACAAACACCTGAGCTCTTTGACACCCCAAAAATCTGCTAAGATTTATTCGTAAATCCTGCAGATTTGAAACAGATTAAAAGGATCATGAAAACATAACAATGGACGGCATGTAGTCTGAGTTCTGTTTTCTGCAGGCGTTGTTTCGTGCCCGATTCCAACAAAAAACAAAAAATAAATGGGCCTCACCAACATTGTGAACAGAGCCTTCGTGATGTAAGGGTCATTCAATTCTTTTGACCACCGTTTTACAAATGCAAAAACACCCTTGGCTTTGTTAACGATAACATTTATGTGAAGATTAAAATTAAATTTCGGGTCCATTGTAATTCCAAGACAATCAAAGTTAAACGCTTGTTCGAGATTATGGTTACATTCATATGTCATAAAAAGGTGGTTGAACTGCCCTTCGAGAAAAGCATATTACTTTACATTTTTTAAGGTTTAGTGGCATGTAATTTACTTCACACCAGTTAGTCATTCTATTTAAAACCGGTTGTAGCAAGGACCTTTCCTCAACAGAATGATACGATCTAAAAAGCTTTACATCATCAGCGTACAATAAAATTTTTTAATAATTTATTACAGAAGGTAAGTCATTTATAAAAAGTAATAACAGAATCGGACCAAGGTGACCTCCTTGCGGGACCCCTGAAGAAACATGAATAATCTTTGAAGAACCATTTTTAAAAAGAACTCGTTGTGTTCTGTCAATGAGATAAGAAGACATCCAACGAAGGAGATTAGGTTGAAAACCATGGAGATCGAGTTTATGGATCAGTAAAGCTTTACTAAAATCAGTGTATATAACATCAGTGTGCATAAATTCTCTGAATCCATTTGAAACATGAGTTATGAACTCAAGCAAGTTTGTAACGGTAGATTTACCCTTAGAGAACCCGTGTTGTGTGCTAGAAGTTGTAGAGGATATGGAATACGTTAAATGGTCAACAACAACAGATTCGAAAAATTTAGGAATAGCAGAAAGCTTAGCTATACCGCGATAATTTTCTATAGAGGATCTACTCCCGGTCTTATAAAGGGGTATAATGAATGATTATTTACAAAATAAAGGGAAAATCCCAAGCTTAAGAGAAAGATTAAATAAATTAGTTAAGGGCTCATAAATATGTTTAGGACAGTTTTTGAGGAAACACGTCGGGATCGAATCATAAATGATTCTTTTAAGTTACTCAAATAATAAAATACTTCCTCGGAATATATCTGCGGAATAACAGCAGAGGTGAAGGAACAGAGTTTATATGGATAAGGTATGCTCAGAGGCGAGTTAATGGCGTAATTTGACCTGAAGAATTGGGGAAACATGTTGGAAATTGATTGGGAGTCACAAGACACGGTATTTTGATATTTCATAGCAGACGGAAAACTAGTCACTCTGCGTTTAGAGTTAACGAAATCATAAAATGATTCAGGGTTTTTTATTAGATTCCTTTTAACTTTGCACAAATAAGATCTGTAGCATTTTTTATTTAATTCAAAATAAGAGTGTCGGATAACTGAGTATTTCATATAGTTAGTGTGCAAACCAGTTTTTTTGTACAATTAAAAAGATCGCGACTTTTTATTTTTAAAATTTTTTAGTTCTTTAGTAAACCAAGGTTGCGATTGCTCCTTTTGTACGTACACACGTTTTGGTACAAACTTTTGAAATAACATCATCTTTAGACGTCGGCCATGATAATTTTGATAATACTCGATCTAATTTCTTGAAATGGGCTTTCGCGAAAATAAAACGAGCGTTTGAGCTACTTGATTTATCAACATTAATTTACCTCAATCGCAGGGTGATAAGAGTCCCCTGGAATAACCAAGGGTTCGCACCTCTTCATAGAAGACAAGATCCAGAATGGTTCCAAAATTGTTTGGAGTTAAATTGATCTGATTTAGACAGAGCTCAGCCATATCTTCTAGGAACACATTGTGTCTATTCCTTGATGATATTGGAACGATAAAGTCGTCTATAAGAGTCCATGATATGCCTGACATATTGAAGTCACCAAGTACAATCATCTAGTCATTTGCAGTAATCATTGAACTTAAGGACCCAAGTAACGCAATATGTTGAGAATATACCGATAAGTCAGAGTTAGGAGGGATGTAGCAAACAACTAAATAAAATAAACCATTTTCTAACATAACTCGGATTGCTTTAAATTCGATTGACTCGATGAGTTGGATATTAACATCTTCGGCTGGTATTGAAGAATGAACTGCAAAAAGAACACCCCCACCGATTCTGTCCTTACGGTCATTTCTATAAATTTTATATTGATTAGGAACGATCTCTGAATTAAAAATATATGGTTTAAGTGAGGTTTCAGTAAAGCAAAGTACGTTATAGTTACAGTCTAAGCCTTTTAAATATAAATCGTTCAATTTAGTTTTTTGGCTCAGTGTCACGATTAGGAATTGAATCTAAGTTATTCATTTTATTTTTATTTTTATGTGGCTTGTATTCAAACTCGCGAACAAATGCCCCGGTTGGCCAAAAAGAATTGTTACGCAAAGTATCAAAAACTTCAGGTGCCACATCAATTTTAAAAGATGATAAGTTACGTTCGTATTTAAAGTTAAATTTTCGGATTGCTAAGTTATAAGTCTTAATTTTTGATGAAATGTAAAACTCTATATCATCAGAAGAAGTGTCCCTAGCAAATCTAGAAACAAAAATCGATTTTCTCAAAGGAACCACAACCAGCTTCTTTGCCGAGCAGTCAGTCTCATCCAATGGTGCTACCGTTTTTGCAACAATAGGAGCAGATTGGGAAGGTGGAAGCGATTGAGGTGGTGATGGACCCACTTCTGGTGAAAATACCTGTAAGTTCTCATGATCAGAATTGCTTTTATTAGAGGAAGAAGCGCGAGTGCAGATAGCCCTTGATGAAGTTGATGAAGACGGGCCCTGGGGCGGATGGACAGGACACAAAAGATTAATTAACTCAATATGTTGGGTTTGGGGCACAATATTCTTTTGAAGTAATGTAAGAGGAGCGACAATACTTTACTTGGGTGGACAGTGTGTCCGTTTGCGTTTGGGCTCTCTTACAGGTTGCGAAGTTTGTTTATCTAGGCACTTAAATGATTTAAACACGTTTTCATAACGTTTAAATTTATTATTAAGTGCCCGAAGGTCTTTGCCGATTTCGAAAAATCTATTTCTGGTTTCTCAAAAAAATTGGAAAAGTTCAACCTCAGTTGATCTGCATTTTAACATTCCAGTGGTCGCGCCCCTATTTGTGCCGTTAGTAGTCGCGCGTACTACATGTGTAGAACATTTTCGACATAAGGGTTTGAAACGAAATATTCGTAAATAAAAAATTATGTTTTAATAATAATAAGTAACAGTTTATTATAAAACCAAATCAACCAAAAAATATTAATTTTAAACATATTAGGAACTTAAAATCAGACTTCTTGCGAATAACTAAAAAATGTGTCTTCTTCTTCCAGCCATCTACAAATTCTTTCTTCTTCACTGCGTGAAGCCATTTTTCTGAAAAAAAAATCCCCGCTCTAGTTACTGCTAACCTTCTAATTATCTGTATATATCATAACAACTTCAATAAAGGGTAATAAATATACTTACAACAAATAAACATATACCACAGCTCGCAAAAAAAATTTCACGCCAGTGGTCGCACGTACTACAATAGTAGAACTTTGCTTTTGGCTTCAAAAATCTCCATCACTCGCTAGCATCGGTCGCCGAAAACACACTGAATGTGTTTGTTGTTTACTAATAGAGGATTAATGAGACTGTCGGTGTAACGGTACATGAATAAGCGAAAATATTCAAGTATATACACAAGTGGTCTGCTATTGTAGTACGCGCGACTACTGGAATACCTCTTCCTTCATTTATTAAGTCTAGGACTCTACCAATCAATCCGGCACATTTTATATGAGTAACCCCATCGCACAACCAGCATGCAGCAGATAAACAAAACCAAGTTCATCCCACCAGCCTCAACACTAACAGAGAAACCGCATCGCTTAAAAAGATAATTCTGAATGCAGCTACGTCTAATAATCCGCAACCCCGACCATATTTTACCCTGGCGGAATAAGGATCTCGCTGAGCTACATACCATAAAACAGGATGCATGGTATACATTTCAACGTTTTCGTTCGAGCCAAAACCTCATGCTATACATATAAAGCTGCAAATGCCAAATTTAAACTTTTTGCTAAAAGAGAAAAAAAGAAAGCATTATTAACGTGTCACCAGTGCCATCAATCCATCATCCTCTCCTGAAGAAATATGGTAAAATATAAAAAAAACTATCGGGCTCTTATAGTCAGCCAATAATAAATAATAAACCCATTTCCTGTGCAAAACAAATTGCAATTGCATTTGCAAAACATTGGTCTGATTATTCAGCAGATACCAACTTTTCCCATCACTTTGCTGTCCATAAATATAGGATTTTAAAAGGATACTGGATACAAGGATACTGTCCCAGACAAAATCTCATTCGTTCTTCAAAGGAAATTGACAGTACCATCACTTTGCGAGAGTTCGACAATTTCGTTAATACAGTTAATGGCACCTCTCCTGGCATTGACAGGATTGATTATATTATAATACAAAATGTATCTAATTCCATTAAAACTAGCGTACTAAACTTTAACAAATGCATTTTTTCTTCTGACATCATTCCTCAAAGTTGGAAATGTGCATGTGTAACTCCTATTCCTAAGCCGAATAAACCATTAATTTTCGGCCAATATCACTGCTGCCATGCATCAGCAGGATTTTGGAGAAGATAGTCGCGAATCGACTGATGTGGTTTGTCTCCCAACATAAGCTTCTAAATTTTAATCAAGTTGCCTTTAAAAAGGGTCAAAGCACTGTTGATGCACTTCTATCTTTTGACCATTTGTCTTCAAGTGATATATCTAGTAAGAATCATGTTACAGCACTTGCCCTTGATTTCAAAAAAGCTTCCAATGCGATAGTGCACATATTGTCCTAAGGCAGTTAAGAAAATGGGGAGTAGGCCCTAAGGTATACAATCTAGTTAAAAGTTTTTTAACAAACCGAAGACTTGATGTCAAAATAAACGACTCCTCTTCCGACAAATATACGAGTATATAATTTGGAAAACGGAATTCCTCAGGGTTCGCCTTTTTCTGTGGTTTTATTAATTATAGCCTTTGACGAAATTAGCAGAATTATAAGTAAATTCAGAATTAGCTACAGCAGTTACGCTGATGAAGTTCTAATACTTACAAAGCTCGATAACTTGGAATCTTTAATAGAATCCTAGAGGACATATCTATATAGTCGCTTGAATCGGAAGCGATTATTTCATATGAGAAATGCAGTATCCTGCATATTTGACTACGAACAGCCTTTTGATTTAACTACGGACGCCTCCTCTCATGCTTTAGGGGTGTTGTTTTCTCTCAAGGAGGCCGAACAATCACAATGATCTCCCGTACACTGACAAAAACAAAGGAAAATTACGCCACTAACGAGCGAGAATTACTAGCCATTGTTTGGTCTCTGCAAAAGCTCAGAAATTACCTTTGATGCACTGTCAAGACAACATATTAATGCTTTAAGCAGATGCCGGTCTGATGAGACTATTCACAGTCAGGAATCCTCCTATTAATTGTTTAAGGAACCAAATAATTCTTGAAGATTGGGTTAACGAATCTGTAACCACAAAAATTATTTTCAAATCTCAAATCAGGCACCACGTTATTTTTAATAAACTTGAAATAATTCCCTACTTAATAAAAAGTTGCGTAAACCCTAACAGGGTCAATGCGTTGCTATGCGAACTTTCTGTGCTAGAGAAAATTCAAAATCAGATACTTTTAAACTTCCCTTCAGTCAAATTCGTTTATACGAATTTTCAAGCAACCGACATTTTCAACAAGGACGACCAGATTGGGATTTTTCATTAAAATAAAATATCCATTAAGTTCTTAGGGACTACTACTTTCCCAATATCCAGAAAATCTTAAAAGGATTTTTTTCTTCATGCAAAATATGTTAAGAAGTCAATTATCAGCGTCATCCACCCTGTTATATGTCGAATGTCTTCTTTATTACGGTTCTTAAATCTTATTCATACATGGTTCTTAGTTTCTGTGATTATACTAGTACAGGGTTGCATATTTTAGTATAAAGTTTAGTAGTTATAAAAGTAGTATATATTATAAATAGATAAACATGTTTTAATCATACAACACACCCAATCCAGGAATAGGCGAAACCCCTATTCCAAGCAAGCCTGGCGAGACTTTGCACATAGACATTTATTCAACGGACAAGAAATATTATTTAACGTGCATCGACAAGTTCTCCAAGTTTGCTATAGTTCGCTCGATTTCATCAACATCAATAATTGATTCAAATCATGAATTTTTTCAAGGACACGAAGTTTCTTATCTGGGACAAAGAAAAATCCCTGAACTCTAACACAATAAAGCGTTATTGCAAGATCACTTCAATGTTTCCATTTACACAACTCCACCACAGCATATCACCACAAATGGTCAGGTTGATAGATTTCATAGCACGCTTACAGAAATAGGCCGATGAATAAAGCTGACCTAGGGCTTGATCGGCACTAATGACCTTATTCTCCTCTCCACTTACAAGTGTAATAGGGCAATTCATTCAGTGACAAAGCAAAGACCAATTGATATCATTCATCACACCGCCCAAACATTTCATGATAAGATAAGAGACAGACTAATTAGCACATAACGTAATGACCTTAAAAGCAGCAACAGACTCTGCCTGCCGAAATCTTACCTTCCAGTTGACAAAGTCTTTGTCAGAATCAATAAAAGGATAGGAAATAATTTTACTAAATTATACTTAGAGAAAACAGTTACAAAAGATTTAGGCACAACCGTTCTAATCGACGGCAAACGAGTTCACAAAGCCAATCTTAGATGCCTAATTCCAGCTTCCACTGGTACTATTTAATCATGATTATGGCGGCCATTGGGTCGAAAGACAAAATACTGAGTTACACGAGCGCAGATTATATTGAGATTTTTAACGGAGGAGTGGCAACCTTTTCCCAGCATGAGTACTTCATTCACCATCAAAATTTGACATACTACGAAACTATGCCCAAATACACGCAAAACTTACTAAATTCATTACCAAAATCCCACACCAGGAGATTATTACAATTGGATGCAGATTCACCACCGTCATGCAAGAAGTATCAACTTCTTGGGTACTGCTCTGAAATACATTGCAGGTACCCCTGATTTTGACGATTTTAACCAAGTATCTACCCGAGAGGTAGCGTTAATATAATCTAATAACCGGCAGAACTTCATTAACACACAAACTCAAATAAAAATAAATCAATTGATTGACACCATTAACAAGTTATTTGATTCATTAAAGAAACATGAACTTAATACCGAACTTCTTTTCGAAGTAGCATCATCCAGAAATAGACACATTATAGACGAGCTGGAAACAATTATATATCTATTCAGTTACTTTGGGCAAATTACAAATAATCAATCCAATTATTTTAAATGATAAGGAATCTGATAAACTCATTAACAACGGGACTCTACAAATATTTCTATTAGTGATCTGTTAATGGCTTCAGAGCTGAAAATATTGCAAAATAACATTTATTTTATAATCAAATACCCTAGCATAAGCCAAATATGTAATGAACTTGTAATCGGGCCAGTTATTCACAATAAAAAGGCATAATGTTAGAATCCAGTACGGTAGCAGAATGTAGAAGCAAGTATCACCAGCTAAATGACTGTAAAGAAACAACATCAAACGAAATCTGCTTACTGAACCTATTAAATCGTCAACCCGCTACTTGCACAACTATACCAGCAGACCACATTGCGCTGCTGGAAGAAGTCGACGATGATCATCAATGATGAAGCAGTTGAAGTGCACGAAGACAATTAAAGGAACCTTCCTCATCTCGTTGAAAGAAAGCGCCAGCATTAACAATATCAACTACACGAACTGGAGCTCGTCCCGCTATAATCCCTAACCTATCTTCATCATGGAAACTTATAGACTCTTGAGCACATTGCAGCCTTGCGAGAAATAACTCAAACACAGTCAACACATTATAATCATCGCCGTCGGCGCCACTTTAATCGTCATCATTTGCAAATGGCAACAAAGACGCAAAAATGCAGCAGTAGTAGAGAGTTAAAAGGGGAGCTGGGGACAGGGGGAGTAGTTAACACCAAATGCTGACACCATGTCTGCTAATTTGCGCGTGACAAAAATAAAAACAAACAGCAGTATCGGACTGCAAAACCACCTAAAACTGCATCAACAGCAATATGGCATTGACAAGCCACCTAAAATGCGTTACTTATTTATAGAAGCTGTGCCAAAAGCAATTTAAATCTCCTTAGTGTTCCATATCATGCTGCTCTGCGAAAAAGCCTACGTATTTTCCCTACAACATCTGTATGCAATATTTTAGCAGAATCTGGACTGATTACATAAAGCCTGATTACATGAAGATATTATTATTTTCACAAGGCTTCAATT
Source organism: Philophylla caesio (assembly GCA_963971545.1). NCBI lineage: Eukaryota > Metazoa > Arthropoda > Insecta > Diptera > Tephritidae > Philophylla > Philophylla caesio. Next base: position 76,015,512 of record OZ020607.1, read on the forward strand.
GGGTCATACTCAGAGCACACACGGCTACCTGTTAAATTCTGGAGATCCATCCTGCTTTTTCTGCAAGGCTACCTCCACATCATTTAAACACATCTTGGATAAATGTCCCCAATTCACAAATACAAGGCGGATACTTTTTGGAACGGCTGTTCCATCGGAGCTTTTCTCGAACACAAGATCTTTACATATAAACAATATATCTAAATTTCTAGCATTATGTAACATATCTCATTTCATTTAATGTATTATATACTTTTGAACTGTTTTATACATAAGATATAATTTATGCTGTTATTTTATTATTTTTTGTATATTTATATGCTTAAAATAAATATGATTTGATTTGATTTGATTTGCATTTCTAACGGTTTCGGAAGAAGCTACTTTAGTTATAGGAGGGATTTTTCCTCTTGATATTGCCGCACAGAACCAAAGTGAGCTTCGTGTAGCCAAACGAGAATATCCAAATGTGGAACACAACATGGCCTAACAGGAAGTATGGAGAGGTAGGCTATTCTTCTTCTTTTTATATGGCACTACAACCAGTTCCCTCTCTCCTTCGCTAGGATACGACAACTACTGACACCAAGTAGTACGGGGGCCTTTCAGTTTGTTTGTGGGCGCCCTTGTCTTTGTTACCTATTACCTAACACAATCGTTAGTGGGCGTGTCTGTTTTAAAAGGTATCTCCCTTGTTTCGAGTTGAAAAGGGAATTTGTACATGCTACATTCTATTTGCGGTCCAGAGAGTCAAGAAAATTTAGAGCACGTGATGTTTCATTGCCCGCGTTTTAGAGCGGACAACGACGTGAACACGAACGAGAACCGTAAGTAGAGATAGAGACTATTTAACGTACAAAGTGTGAACTGAGGATCAGGACGAGAACTTCGACATCTGTACCGAGAAGACTGACAAAGTCAGCATGGATACTTTCTAGCCAGCTGCTTAAAAGAACTCCTGACGAAATACTTAACGGTAGTACCAGGGACTGGGAGGGGGGTACGGACAATTACAATTAACCTATTAGTTAAATGTAGATTGTCTTTTAAATTGTAATTTGCTCAACTTCGTGCAAGTATAAAATTATATTAGAACGCTAAATACACTTGAGAGTAATATACATAAGTAATTCCATTTACGTTGACAGAACAAACGATGTGGAGGCTTTTTTATAATGTGGATATTTTCATAGATTGTGGTAAAGCTTTCGGCACCTTGTGGTCGACAAAAACTGCTTGAAATATTGGAAAACGCAGGAGCAGATGGATCGAAATTGACCAAGCATATAGCCAAAAAACTAATGATCGTGTGGTGTGCCACTGGGGTTAATATGAGAATCACTCATATATGTATGTATGTATATAATGTACCTATACATATGTATATGTAGTATAATAAAGTCTTAACAAAACAATGAAGTATGCGCTTATGCAGGCGACGCGGTTCAGAAGGACAAAAGAGTATAGATATGGTAATGTCTTATCAATTATTGCCATAAAACAGAAAAAGTACCCATAAGACCGCACCCCTTTTACAAGTAACCTGTCATTCGATGACTATGAATGTCTACATAAAAATATAGCACAATGCTCATGTGCAAACAAAATAGAATCAGTAAACTCGAACAAGTATATGGGAATCATCCCTGATAAGCATTTCAAATGGAATGAACACATCTCTTAGTAGCTAACAAAATTACAAAACCTTGCTTTAAAAATAACAGTTTATAATGAATTTTAAACGAGAAACAATTCAAAATCTTTCACAATCAAGGCATACAAAAACGCTTAGAGAAGGTTTAAGGTTTCCAAAATGTTTAAAGAATTATTAAAAATATATGCGTCCGGAATGAAGATGACACAAGACCGAAACCGGTTTGTTTTAAAACCAAATTGGACAAAAGATAACATCAAATTTCTACCGTGGCAAAATCAAAACGTCAGCAAGAAATTGGTTCAATGAACTGAATTTTTTTTAAATCAAAACTTTGAATTATTATTATATTATAACCCAACGGAAACCCACTTTCCCACCCAACCGACACGAGGGGCTCAATCCGCATAACGTACGGATGTTTTTTAAATATACAAATCTTAGGTGCCGAGTCTTGACAGAAGAAAGTTTGTTAAGCGTTGAGATCCCAAGCTGCTCAGCTACAGAATAAGAATTCATCAGCCGAATTCAAAGTTAGAGAAATGCAAAGTAAGAAAATTGGATCGTTAGCTGTTATTAAGAGAGGATAGAACAGTTCTCTTAATTATAAAAAGTGAGTCCGATACATCAAAGGTGCTGGAATGATTGTTAAAGTCTCGGCATAAACCCCGAAACGGTTCATTCAACTCAAAGTTAGTTCTGCATAGAAGAAATGGACTTGAGATCCATCCATTGACTAATTTTACCAGAAATATTATACCTAACATTTCTCTGCGACTCGAAAGAGTAGGAAGATTAATAAGTTTTAAACGACTAGTGTAAGGGGGAAGATTGTATGGCGAATCCCATCGAAGATTTCTCAAAGCAAAAAGTAAGAATTGTTTTTGTATTGACTCTAGTTGGTCTGAGTGGACCTGATAACGAGGATTCCAAACTATGGAACCATACTCCAGTATTGGTCTTACCAATGAAGTAAAAAGTGTTTTAGTTATATACGGGTCGCGGAATTCCTTTGACCAACGCTTTACAAAAGCCAGCACACCCCTTGCTTTATTAACTGTGGAACTAATATGAAAATTAAAATTGAGTTTACAATCCATACCAACAACCAGGTCAACAAAACTGTTTACATGTTCTAGGAGGTAGTTATTTATTTTGTAGGAGGCCGGCTGAATGGTTCGTCGAGAAAAGCACATGAATTTACATTTGTTAAGGTTAAGCGGCATATAATTAATGCTGCACCAATTGACTATGCTGTTCAAATCTTGCTGTAGCAAGGATCTTTCTTCAGCCGAGGCATAAGTCTTAAAAAGTTTAACATCATCCGCGTACATCAATATTTTAGAATACTTTACTACTGTAGAAATGTCGTTTATGAATAGCAGGAACAGAATCGGTCCGAGGTGGCTGCCCTGAGGAACTCCCGAGGAAACATCGATGATCCCAGAATGAAAATTTTCAAAAACTACCTTTTGCGTCCTACCGGAGAGATAAGAAGACATCCAACAGAGGATACCAGGTTGAAAACCAAGCAGATCTAGTTTACGGATGAGTAAAGAGTGACATACTTTGTCAAATGCTTTACTGAAATCGGTATATATAACATCAGTATCAATGCATTCCCTAAACCCATTTGAAACATGGGTGGTAAATTCAAGTAAATTTGTAATGGTTGATTTGCCCTTACAGAATCCATGTTGGCAATTTGCTATTATTGAGGAAATTATCATGCTGTTCTTTTTTCATTTAATCCCCGTATGTTTTTTATGCGATATGTTTTAATCATTAAGGGCCAGTTTTTCAGTGCTGGTTTAAACTCAGTTTAAACTAAGTTTAGTTAAACTCAGTTTAAATTTAAACTTAGTTTCTTTGTGCTCAATAAAATTTGTTGCTACCAAAACGAAGTTGTCAGCACACAGCTGATAAGTTAAACTAAGTTTAACCGAGCACAATCGGTCGTTTAAACTTAGTTTAAACTCCGTTTAAAGTTGACTGAAAAACTGCATACTAAGTTTAAACTTAGTTTAAACGACAAACAGAGTTCAACTTGCACTGAAAAACTGGCCCTAAGAGTTGCAGAATTCCGTAGGTGTATTTTTTTTTAAATAACTATTGGAAACTTTCAAATGTAAAAGTATAGATTTTTAAAGAGTTCTGCAAGGACGAAAAGCTCAATAATTTTAGTTTCCTGTCATTGTTTCCAGCTCAATGATGATTATGCGATAAAGGTTAATTGTTTACTGAAGTAATAAAAGCAAATTAGTAAGAATTAAATAAAATTTTAAACAAACTAGGTTTCATTCCAAATCATTTTATTCAAGCCCAAAAACACAAATTAACGTTACCTCAAAAATTTGCTTATAGAAAAAATTTCAAAAATGTGTTTTAACCTCAGAAAGTATTTAGTTACTCCCACATGTATATGTATTTCAGGACAACAAGGTTTCATTCCAAATCATTTCATTTCAAGGCAAAAACACAAATTATAATATAATATATTTAGTTGTTATTGTCACTAACATTTCAAGTTCTCGTCAATTATTGAAATCCGATTTTTTTACACGTTCATTCATCCGCTAGTAAGACGGTCGTGCCCTCTTTATTTCTACTCAGTATCCGTGCGCTATTGAATAATGTTAAGTAAGCTCCTACTCTAAAAGTTTGCCTATCCATTCATAACATTTAACATATTCAAAAAAAAAAAAAAAACTAAAAAAATTAAAATGCTTGTTTCGTTAATTTTATTATAAAGAAGTGCCCGCTGGTCACCATAATATAATGTATGGATATATAACTACTTAATCAATTATATATGTATAAGTATGTTACTAAAATTGCCTATAAGGAAAAAGGCTATCACGTGCGATATGATATTTTAATAAAAATATAATCAACAACAAATTGTTTCTTAATAAATATGTACTAAGTCCAATGAAACAATTTAATAAGATTCACAGCGTTTTACTAATTTTTGCATGCACCCTGATAACAGCTCCGTTTATTGTCATGACAATTTTTCTAAAACTGTGCTTTCAAATATTAATCAAAATGTTATTCGTCGCATTACCAGACAGCGATATATTACATATTACAAAATTGCCTGGGTTCCTGGTGAAATCAGGAAATCTCCGGCTAGCCGGGGATTTAAGTGTTGAGTAATACCCCGACCTTAACATACTTTGTATGACAAGGACCGAGTGAAACAAAACGCCTTTACACCATTTGGTTAACCCGTTTTTTTTGCGATTTTCATGTAATAGCTCATTTTATTTTGTAATTTGTTTATTTATCAAAGGTAACCGTGTTCGAATGCTATTTAATACATACCTTTTCAATGCTGTGTTCCTTTTCGGCGTGAATAACATATTGCCTAAATTCATCGCATGCGTAAATTTATATCGAAAGAAAATCGTAACATTCGCGGTTATATCAACGAAGTGTTTTATATATATGCTATTAGGCTCATTAGTTTCATAAACTTGACCATCAAGTTTTGTGTTTCTTTTCAAAATATCGTTATTTAGCACAAAATTACAGAATATATGCAGCGTGTATCTATTAATTTTATGAATGTAGATTTCGTTTTGATTCTGTTTTAAATCATCAAGCAGATATATTTCCTAGAAAACAAAAAATTGATTTAGTACAAAAAAGTATATACATATGTGTGTAAGCAGTTATAATACCCTTTTAATGACACGCGCAATAATACCAGTAACTAGAGAAAGTTCATGCAGAATACCCAAATCCGTTCGAGAAATTCCGGTTCTTAATATAAATTCGACGGTCTCAAAATGAGAAAATAAAAAATTTGCAATTTGAGATATCGCCGATTGATTTTCCGTTCCAAGTGTGGTTATGAGAGCGTTACATAATTGCAGGGCGGGGAGAAATATTTGTCGAAATCGGTTATCAACTGCAGGAAGAAATGCATGTACGGCTTTTTGACTACGTAAACCTCCTTGGAAATCAGGATGCATATCGAATACTTTCATTTTCGACAGCACAGTTAATAGATTGGCTGAAAGTAACATTTCCGCCCCCAAGCAGCAGTTAGCAAATCTTAGTAGCAGTGCTATATGGGATTCATAAACATATAACGCTTTTATATTCGTAACAGAATCACTTACTACAAGACATAAATCTTGGTCTGAGTGTTCTAAGTTTTCGATTACATTTGCTAAATATCCCCTGTTTTCAAACAATTGCAAAACACTTGGAATGGCAGTGAACTCCAATGCCGAAATAAAGCATGACATTGCAAGCATTTTGCATATATCGTGACCAATAACGCAATCCCGGCACATTATATCAATTAACTTCTCTCCAAAAGAAGCAAATAATTCGGCCGGTACTTGCATGCCTGATGAATTTACTAAAGATGCTGATTGTTTATCCAAGCGAAACACAAATCTGAAAAAAAAAAAATTATTAAAAACGACAAAAATACCATAGGAAGTGGCACTGATAAGTGTTACTAATAATTTTTTAATAAAATTAATTTACACAGGATCCAAAATTGTTAGTCGCCCCTGAAGATGCTAAAATATTAAGCGAAACGTCGGGCAAAGGTACAATATAAGCGTTTTATATGCGCCAATAAGATCAGGCTACAACCACAAACTGATCGCAACCAAAATTATTCAAAAACTAGATGACCCGGAGAACTTCATATCACCTATCCAACACTTATTATACTTCATAGAAGACTGATACTTTATCATTTTTAACTATTAGATATGCTTAATATTAATAACAATATTTTAAAAGTGATTTATAAAACATTTAAACCACCGTCAGTCCATTTAGTCATAAATATTGAAAGATTGAGCTACACCAAGCACCTTTGTTTGTTTGTTATGATAACATTGTCGTCTGGTAAAGTTTTATTTTGTTTTCGTTTTATTCCGATTTCCACTCTTTATTGTCATGACTGTACAATAGTGTCTCTTTTTTGCACGTCACGGTTTATTCAGTTATTCTATTACAGACTCCAATGTCAACAAATATGTTACCTACATTTTTGTTTTTTGGTTTGTACCGGTTACGCCACATTATTATTTTTCAGAACTAAAAAATAGACAACAAAAATGTTTTTGAAAAGATAAGTGATTCTAATAGTTATTTTAAAAAGAAAAACAAAATAGTTTAAGCTTAATTAATAGCTATGCATTGCGCGTTTTGCAAAACGTGGAACATGTTAATGTCCTAGTTGTTGTCACTATCTGTTACGTTGTGCTGAATATGAAAAAAACCCGCAGATTGCTTAAATTTTTGTGTAAAATATTGTCAACTACAGAAAAATCAAATCAAGCCCAAATTAACATCAAACCAAAATTTGTAATTTCATTAATGCCATCAATCTCGGATGGAAAAAGTTTTCCAGATTAAAATATAACTTCCGGAGAGTTTAAACAATTAGAAATGATCTAAAGAAGCCTGTCGAATTGTAGAGCATTTTCTACAATTGTAATTCGCTTTTGAAAATGAAAATGCAAAAGCGCGATCAAGTTTTAAAATATTTTTATTGTCGACGTCTTTACTTGTCGAGGTATTTGAAGTCAATACATCTTACAGCTAACTAGCCTAGATATGTGAGCGAAAAGATGAAGAATATTTCAGTGGAAAAGTCCTGATATTTGACCTTAACTAATTTTAAGGTGAAATATCGAATGATTTTGTGAGATAGCTAAACTATGATATCAAAGTGCGAAGAGTAAGATAGCGAAGTATGTATGTATGTCCATTTAAACATATGTACACATGTACATGTGGGTGAGAATTATGCTGCAGCGAACAAGCGACGACGAATGTGCGAAACCAGCGACAATACAACAAAGGAAAACTGGAACTCCGACGAAGACACTAGCTAAATCAGCGAAGCAGGCGACGAAAGCGCCAACTGCCATAATGAGGTGCGTATGAGTGTGTGTGATGAGAGCGTGAATGGAAATTCGATGATAACGTCGTCAGATTGGAAATGCAGGTGCGCCGACGATGAATTAGTACGGAGGGGCGTGAACAAAGCCATTAGCATAAAATGACCGGTGTTCTGGTACTCCCAGACTTATCGGAGTCGCTTTGGTCTACCGACACGCCGCCGTCACATCCTGCCGAGCAGACCTTGCCCACGCCGTCAGATTGATCGATAAGTGGCCAACCGATCAAAATTTTCAAAACTCTCGGAACTTACAAAATAAAGTTTACCTACAATACAATTATTTGAATTGTGTTGAGTTGAATTTTATTTCGGACGGATATATTTTAGTAACATCATATATAATTCGCATTAACCCCCACGCGCACACACACACATTAATATCGTTCGGGTATCAAACGAAACTTGCTAACAATTCAAATGAAAACAAAATTTTTATTTACGTTTAATAAAAACCGAGTAATACACTTAATCAATTTAAAGCTTTCTGATAAACTATATGTTTTGTTTTTCTTGGGGAGCGTAAATATAAGTATAAAGACGATGGTTTTCCGACGCGCGAACACGCGACGTAAAGGAAAACTCCAAGTTGATTCCGTAAACTTGCAACGACTGACCTTGGGATTTAATTATGGTTATGTCGAAATTGTAGCCGTTTTAAATAGAAGAGGCTGTCGAAAATCACCTCAGAACAAAATGTTTTGGTTGTTAGGAAGATCTTCGAACGTTGTGTCCAGTGCCTCCAGTGATCTCTTGTGGGCCATCGCGCAGTCATCCCAAACGATCAATTTGCATATTTGTAGAATCTTCACTATTTTTTTTTTTTTTTTTTTATATACGTTATGCCGAGTCATGAAAGGCAGAGGTTTGTTAAGTGTCGAGATCTAAAACTGTTCAGCCACATAACAAATGCTCGTCAGCTGATCGAATAGTAATATATATGTATGTACATATGTATGTATCAATTATTGAGAGTATTGAGTACAGTTTTCTTTATGTAAAAAAGTGAGTCTGAAATATCAAAAGAACCGGAGTGAGTGTTAAAATCCTGACACAAACTACGGAGTGCCTCATTTAACTCAAAATTACTTTTACACTGCTTTAGGAAGAGAGGCCGGAAATGTCTTGAAATTCTGGAGGGAACGTTTAGTTTTATTTCGCCAAGAAGAGATGGGCTAGAGATCAAGCCTGTCAGTAACTTGACCAAAAATACAATGCCTAGCATTTCTCTGCGACTAGCAAGTGTAGGAAGATTAATGAGTTTTAAACGACTTATACGTATATGGCGGCAGGTTATACTGAGAATCCCAACGAAAATTTCTTAAAGCAAAAACCAGAAATTGTTTTTGAATCGACTCTATTCGGTCGGAATGAACTTGATAGCGCGGGTTCCAAACTACTGATCCATATTCCAGTATGGGCCTCACTAACGTTGTGAACAGAGCTTTCGTGATGTAAGGGTCATTCAATTCTTTTGACCACCGTTTTACAAATGCAAAAACACCCTTGGCTTTGTTAACGGTAACATTTATGTGAAGTATAAAATTAAATTTCGGGTCCATTGTAATTCCAAGATTCCCAAAGTTAAACACTTGTTAGAGGTTATGGTTACATATGTCATAAGAGGGTGGTTGAACTGCCCTTCGAGAAAAGCACATAACTTTAGATTTTTTAAGGTTTAGTGGCATGTAATTTACTTCACACCTGTTAGTCATGCTATTTAAATCCGCTTGTAGTAAGGACCTTTCCTCAACATAATGATACGATCTAAAAAGCTTAACATCATCAGCATACAATAAAATGTTTGAATGATTTATTACAGAAGGTAAGTCATATATAAAAAGTAAAAACAAAATCAGACCAAGGTGACTTCTTTGCGGGACCCTTGAAGAAACATGAATAATGTTTGAGGAACTATTTGTAAAAAGAACTCGTTGTGTTCTGTCAATGAGGTAAGAAGACATCCAATGAAGAAGATTAGGTTGAAAATCAAGGAGATCGAATTAATGGATCAGTAAAGAGTGACTTACTCTGTCGAATGCTTTACTAAAATCAGTGTAGATAACATCAGTGTGCAGTGTGTGTGAGTTGTGAAATCAAGCAAGTTTGTAACGGTAGATTTACCCTTAGAGAACCCGTGTTGTGTGCTAGAAATTGTAGAGGATATGGAATACGTTAAATGGTCAACAACAATAGGATCTAATAATTTAGGAATAGCAGAAAGCTTTGCTATACCGCGATAATTTTCTATAGAGGATATACTCCCGGTCTTATAAAGGGGTATAATGAATGATTCTTTCCAAGCTGAAGGGAAAACCCCAAGCTTAAGAGAAAGATTAAATAAATTAGTTAAGGACTCATAAATATGTTTAGCACAGTTTTTGAGGAAACACGTCGGGATCGAATCGGGGCCAGCCTTAAATGATTCTTTTAAGTTACTCAAATAATAAAATACTTCCTCGGAAGATATCTGCGGAATAATAGCAGAGGTGAAGGAACAGAGTTTATATGGATAAGATTTGCTCAGAGGCAAGTTAATGGAGTAATTTGATCTGAAGAATTGGGCAAACATGTTGGAAATTGAATGGGAGTCACAAGACACGGTATTTTGATATTTCATAGCAGATCTGTAGCATTTTTTATTTAATTCAAGTTTTTTTATCTAGAAGTTTGTTTATCTAGGCACTTAAATGATTTAAACACGTTTTCATAACGTATAAATTTATCATTAAGTGCCCGAAGGTCTTTGCCGATTTCGAAAAATCTATTTCTGGTTTCTCAAAAAAATTGGAAAAGTTCAACCTCAGTTGATCTGCATTTTAAACAAGACCAACGAATACCTCTTCCTTCATTTATTAAGTATAGGACTCTACCAATCAATCCGGCACATTTTATATGAGTAACCCCATCGCACAACCAGCATGCAACAGAGCGTTGCTCATTATCGCTTTTATTTTTACAGTTGTCAAAAATGCAAGACATAGTTTAATCAGTAAAATTCAATATGAGAAAAAACAAAAATTGTATTAATAAAACAAAGAAGAAAGCAGTTTGAAAGGTAATGCAAGTTTTATAATTATTTAAGGTTTTAGAGCTATTTATGCAACGAACAGTTTTAGATCCAACAGCAATTTTGGAACAGAATAGCGACCCTATAATTCTGAAAGGGTATGTTGAGTAGATCATTTTTGTAGAACAAACTTATGGTCCAGCACGTCTGAGTTTTTTTTTACAGTGGGTCAAAGTTTATGAAAAAAATGTTGTAAGTTAATGTCTGAGAGAATTCTTATGGTCAGAGTTGTATTGTGGAATTGTATGAGGATTATTTTTGTGGAAGATCTTAACCCTCTAACTGTTCTCTTTATGGGTCAATTTGACCCTTTTTTCGAGAAAATCAAAAAATATCCTTTAAAAAAGGACATTTAAGGATTAAAATATTCTACGAAAATGTTTGGCGGAAAATTTCTGTGGGGGTCACCAAAGACACCATTGTTGTAAATAAAGCTCTTTACGATTAATTGGCAAAATTACACGCCAACTTCTATAAAAAAATTTAGTTAGCAAAAAGTATTATTGACCTAAAATGAACAAAGAAATTGTTTGGTCAAAAAAATGTATTAGTTGCCAAAAATCTGGAGTTAATCGTCATACTAAATCTCCAGTAGTTAAAATCCCGATTCCAAAAAATTGATTTCACCATATTCATTTCAGCAACTTAAGCAAATAAAATTTTCAGGGAATATGTTTCACGATTTGAGGTTCCATTTAAAATCACTACGGACCAAGTTACTCAATTTACTTCAAAATTGTTTTCAAAACTAGAGAAATTGCTTGGTAGCCATCACATTACAACTTCTGCATATCATCCCTTAGGGAATGGTAGAACGATTTCATAGGCACTTAAAAGCTACGGTGATGGCTAGAAATGGAGCCAGTAGTTGGTATGACGAACTACCGATAATACTTCTTGACTTACGATCAATATACAAGGAAAGCATTTCAGCCACACTATCTGAGATAGTTTTTGGGCAATATTTGCGCCTACCCCGTAAACTTGATGTTCCATTTGATACAAAATTTTCTCCAACTGAAATATTAGGCAACTTACGGGAGCATTTGAAAAATGTAAATTCAAATTTAAGGCATAATCAAAATTCTGACACTGGTGTATATGTACCCAAGGATTTGGAGACTTGTAAATTTGTTTTTGTGCGTGTCATTAACAAACAATCATTACAACAACCATACGAAGGACCCCACAAAGTTGTGGAAAAAGACAAAAAATATTTTTAACTTGAAGTAGGTAATGAAATCAAAGCGATTCCGATAGAATTAGGAAGGACCTATCTGAGCCATTTGATACCAAATGAGGTTTTAGACAGGGTGACACTTTGCTGATGATGGAGAAAATAATTGACAATTTTCATCTGACTCCATTTTGGATTTTGTTAAACAACTTTTTACAATAATTTTCCCGAATTTCAGCTTTAGTGTCTTTTTTAGTAAAACCTGTTATTTTTTAACATTTTTTTTTTTTGGTCAGGACATCTGATGTTTTAAATTTAAATTAGTAACAGCAATTTTATATTCAACAAGTCAAATAGGAACAATAAGGCAACCAAATAACATTTAACGTAAAGCTTTAGTTTATTTTTAAACAATATTCTAAAATAACGTAACAACACACAAATACTACATACATTTTCGCATTATTCCTTACCTAATGATTTAAGTGTGTCCGCTGTGGCCGAGTTGGTAGCGGTGCGTGCAATAACTCGATATGCCGCTGAGTTCGAGGTTCGAATCTCAGTCAGGGCAAGCAAAATCTTAATCATAGATAAAGTTTTTTCTAATAGCGGTCACCCCTCGGCAGGCAATGGCAAACCTCCGAGGGTATTTCTGCCATGAAAAAGCTTCTCATTAAATACATCTGCCGTTCGGAGTCGGCACAAAACTGTAGGTCCCTCCATTTGTGATATAATATAAAGACGCACACCACAAATGGTAGGAGAAGCTCGGCCAAACACTGAGCTATATAGTGTAAGCGCCAAAATTATTATTATTATGTAATGATTTAAGTGCATGCAACATTGCAAACGCTATGCGACATCATGCAAGAACTAAAAAAAGGTAGAAAGTTCAACCAAAGAAATGGGCGTGAACCCTAGCAAAAAACACCTTGTTCTTTTCACAAGGAAGTATAAGATCCTACAACGATGGTTCCCTCTTTTAGGGAATAGGACGCTGGTGCTCTACTAAACAAAAAGTTTATATACGCAAATAACGTCCAGCGGCGCATTAGAAAGGCAATAGTAGGCCTCTGCAGTTGTAAGGGAGCTATCGGCAAGAAGTGAGGCACTGGATATATACATATGTACAGCGGTAGTTAGACGAATTTCGCTATACTGGGTATTGGTGTGGGACCATGCCTCGACAAGAAAACACCACTACTAGCACTCAAAAGGAGATCGGCGCTGATTTGCATCTGCGCGGCTTAACGACCCATTCCCTCGGAGGCATTAGATTCAATTTTAAATATCCTCCCAATTGACATCACGGGAAAACGTTTCGCGGCGAGTGCCCTCTAAGACCACGCGAGCTGCCCGACTGGAAGGTCAGCAAAGAAGGTCTCATAACAATCGTAAACAAACTAGGCTCGCACGACTACTGCGTTCCAACCCAAAGCTCCTCAAAGAGGTTTAGAATAGAACCACTTTACTTCTACACCGATGGCTCAATACTTTAGGACTTGAAAAGTCTTTCCGTCTGCCGGACCACTGCAGCAGGCTAAGGTCGCTGCAATACAGAAGGCGGTAGATTGCTTAAGGACAAGAGTAGTTGGATGTAAGGAAATCTTCACGTTTTCTGACAGCCAAGCTGCACTAAAAGCACTCGATTCGGTCAACTACAACTCTAAAACAGTGTCAGCCTGTCGCAAATCTCTAAACGAGATGGCAGAGCAGGTAATAAAACAGCGGACGAGCTTGCAAGAGAAGGAACATCCATTTCGCTTTCGTCTTGTTGTAAGGGTATAGGTATGCCGCTCGCTACCTGCAAGATCCTTCTAAAGCAATAAACTCTTAAAGAAGCAAGAGGGCGATGAAAAAATATTAACACCTGCCTGAGGTCTAAACTAATGTGGCCGGAGTGGGACGTCAAACGGTCGCAGGGTCTGCTCTTGATGAGCAGAGCACACCTGTCCTTGGCTTTAGGGTTTATAACAGATTATATTTTATTATTATTGGAAGGCATGCCGAGAGGCTGCAAAATTCGCAGAAATCAGGGAGAGCCTGAAACCGTGAGGCACTTTCTTTATCCCGCACTACGGAAAGGAGGAAGGAAATTCTTAGAAAGTGTTATTCAACGACTTAAGCGACCTAGTAAGGGTAGAGGCACACAAGATATTCAACTATATAGAATATTCACGGCGTGGGGATCTCTGATTCGTGTGGGCCTTAACAAGGGCTTCGGTGTGCTGGCGTGATCGCTGGCAGCCACTTCAACCTAACACAACCTTAAAGATCTAGTGATAGGTCCATTGAAGGCAAAGTTAAATTTACAAGCGTAAACAGAAAATGTGTAATGCCGTCGGAGATTTTGCACAAGAATATATAATTTTATCAATTTCAACAATATCATCGGCAATGAAAGCAAGTCAACGTGTGCGGACGTGCTTGTGTTTTGCTCTCTGATTTAATTTCTGTTTGATCATAATGGACAGTTTTTGCGGTAAATGTAATAAATCTTTTTCGCGAACTGATTCGAGTTTGTTGCCATGCAATGGTTTTTGTAAAAAAAATTTTCATCGTGCCTGCTGTGTTAAAATTTCTGAATTTGAATTAAATTGCATAAAAACTAATCGTCACTTAGTGTACCTATGTGAAGAGTGTGTTTTTATGCCGGAGAAACTGTGCAAGGCTCTCGATGCGGTCGCTGTAACTCAAAAGCTTAGCCTTGATTTAATTACAAATGCCTTTGATGCTAAATTGAAAGACTTGTCAAAGGAATTCGATGCTCTAAAAAATCTAATAACTTCTATGCATTATACCAACAATGATATGAGTGCGAATAACCTAACTGCTGGGAACAACAACAGAAACAAGAAAAACGGTTTGCCTACGAAGGAGAAAACATCAACATTGGGTACGCGTACTCAACTGTTATCACCGTCTCCACTTGCTGTAAACAATGATTCTTGTTCTGCTTTGTCTTCTGCTTCTAAGCAAATATCAACTGAGTTGCCTGTTGCTGAGAGAGTTGTCTCCAATACTTCTATCGCCTGCATCAATGCTGCTGCTGCTAAACCTTCGCCAATAGCTGCTGTTTGTAATGCTGATAATGCTCAATTACCGAGTCTGTTCGCTAAAACAAGTTCGCAGAGTGTAATGACACTGGTATTGACAGAAATAATCTGTCTTGTTATGCATTAGTTAAGAAACAAACTCCGTCTGCTAAAATTAATCATGTTAATTTTAAGTTAGGAGTGTCGGCGGCGCTCTACAACAACTTGCTTTCACCTCAGATTTGGCCTGCCAATGTTAATTTACGCCCTTTTCGTTTTTTTCGAAAAGAGGAATTGCAACAGAGAGTCGGGTAATTGTTAACAAGCCTATTAGCGTAAATTGTGGTTTGAAGGTGTATTTCCAGAATATTTCTGGCCTTCGAACAAAATCAGAAGCTGTTCGTTCATTTAGTTCTCAGTTGGATTATGACATTTTTGTTCTTGTTGAGACTTGGCTTAATCCGGATTTCCGTGACGAGGATGTATGAGAGGTGGTGGAGTTCTTATCGCAGTTCAACGAAAGATATGCGCTCATTTTGTGGAATTAGCTAATAATGATTCTGTTATCGATCAGCTCTGTATTTGTGTTCGTGGGTCCTCTTCTAAGGGCTCTCTTTTTTTATTGGTATCTTATATTCCTCCAAATGGCAATGATGACCTTTATCGTGCGCATGCTGATAATATAACATCTTTAGTTTTAAATAAGCTAGGCGATAACCATTTGTGTGTGTTAGGCGACTTTAACTTATCCAACGTGACATGGTGCGGTTCATTTTCAAATTTTGGCCTTACGCCAATAAATGTTACTGCCTCTTTTGAGACGTATCTGCTTGACAATCTTTTAAGTCTTAATTTATTGCAAATTAATAATTTTGTTAATCAACTGAATAGAGTTCTTGATCTCATATTTATAAGTGATAATATAAGTTGCAATGTGGAGGAATGTTACTTTCCAATATCGGTTTGTGATAAACATCATGTACCTTTGGTTCTAAAATTTGAGTTTTACGAATTTTCTGTTAATCAGTCCGCTGAAATAGTTGGCTTTAACTACTCAGCCTGTGATTACTCTAAATTTAATGATTTAATATCTGACATTGATTGGGAAGAAGTTTTTAATGGCTCTGACGTTGCAAAATCTTTCTTAATTTTTAAAACGCTTTTAATCGATTTATGTATTAACAATATTCCAGTCTTAAAAAAAAGACCTTATAAGCAACCTTGGTACAATCTGGAGTTAAAAAAACTAAAAAACCTCAGAAATAAATTTTTTAAGAAATTTAAGTCAACTAGGTTCCAGTTCTTTCGTCTTAAATATGAAGCCTATCAGAAGCAATTTAATTGCTTAGACAAATTTCTTTACAGAAACTACATTCTTGATGTAGAGTCTAAATTAAAATCAAATCCGAAGACCTTTTGGCAGTTTATAAAGTCTAAGAATTCAAGTCCCAATATACCTTCATCAGTTTTCTTTCAAGGTAAATTTGCACGTTGCCCAGCTGACGTTTCCAATATGTTTGCTACATTTTTCAGTTCGAACTTCACCAGTGATGTGGGCGCTTCGCCACTTAATTATGATTTCATGGTGAATTCATCTTTTAGTTTTGGATCCTTAAATTTGTCCCTCGAAGACGTTGCTAATGGTATCTCCAAATTGAAACCGTCTTTTAAGGCCGATGTTGATGGTTTGTCAGGCATTTTGCTAAGGAATTGCCCAGCTTTAGTGCTCCCGTTGCAACTCATTTTTAATAAGTCATTAGCTTCAGGGGTTTTTATCGACGATTGGAAATTGACCTCTGTTACTCCGCTTTTCAAAAGCGGGAATAAAAGTGATGTGTGCAATTATAGGCCAATTTCAAAGTTATCTTCAGTATCAAAAGTATTTGAGAGTATTATTGTAGAAAAAATGTATTTTGTATCTAAGAGCTTAATTTCGCCAAATCAACATGGCTTCGTCTCCAATCGGTCGACTGCTTCTAATCAAGCGGTCTTTAGTGAGTACTGTATTAATTCCTTTTTGGATGGTTTTCAAGTTGATTGTGTCTATACAGATTTCTCCAAGGCTTTTGATAAAGTTTCTCATTGGATCTTAGTTAGCAAGTTATCTTGCATGGGCTTCCATTCTAATTTTTTGCAGTGGATTAAATCTTATTTGCTGAATAGACGCTGTGTAGTCATGGTAGATGGTGCAACATCTAATCCTTTTATAGCGTCTTCTGGGGTTCCTCAGGGGAGTATTTTAGGCCCTTTACTTTTTGTGCTATTTATAAATGACATTACCAATTGCTTCACATTTGCTAATTTTCTGCTGTACGCTGATGATTTAAAAGTATTTTCGGTTATAAAAAGCTCAGCTGATGCAATTAAGCTTCAGGCTGATTTAGACAGGCTGCAATGCTGGTGCATTAAATCCCGCCTTCCTTTGAATATCAGCAAATGCTTTAAAGTCACTTTTGCTAAAATTCACAATATTGTGCCTACGTGTTATAGTATTGCTTCATCAGTCTTAGAATCTCTCAATGAAATCAAGGATCTTGGCGTAATTTTTTCTTCTAATTTTACTTTTAACAGTCATATTTCGCATATTGTTGCAAAGTCTTATGCGATGTTAGGTTATGTGAGGCGTAATAGCACGAAATTTTCTGATCCCTACACTCTTAAATTATTATATACGTCTTTTGTACGCTCTAACTTAGAATATGCAACGATCATTTGGAGACCATACCATGCCAATTTAGTAAACAGAATTGAACGTGTCCAAAAAGTATTCCTTAAGTTTGCTTTACGCTCTTTAAATTTTTCCGAACCAGTACCTTCGTATAGTTCACGCCTACTTTTAATAAATTTGAAATCGTTGGATTCTAGAAGATCCATACTCTCTTTGTCTTTTATTTTTAATTTGGTTAATGGCGCTATTGATTGCCCCATTCTATTAGTAAAACTTAATTTTAACATTCCTCAGCGCAGTTTACGCAATTTTTTGCCGTTTTATGGTGTTAATTACAAAACTGAATATGCTCGTAATGCCCCTATTGCCCGTGCCATTGGTGAATTTAATATGATATCGAACAAGGTATTATTAGATTTTTCTTATGCAAAAAATGTTTTTAAAAATCTTTTGGATTCAACTTTTTAAAGTTTGAAATTTTCTTTTCTTAGTTATTAAGCATAATATTGTTAATAGTCTGTAAGGAAATTATTGTTCAATAGACTCAATAAATAAATAAATAAATAAATAAATATAGGGCAAACAATATTACCATTTTGAGAAGTTTACATCTTGAACCATATTCCGGGGAAGGGGTAAAACGAACTTAGATGTGATAAGCAGTATTTAAAACTTAATTCGTTTGATTCTGCTATAATGAATAGATTTCATACGCTGGATTCATATTCTAATTGCGACCTAACAAAGGAGTTGTCTCTCAAATCATTGCTATTTGATTGATTTAATTGAGATGTTCACCAAACTTAAAGGCTGAATCAAAAATTTTACCAAGATCCCTAATTTTGCCAATACTAGATTGGACAAATCGTAGGAGAAGCTAGGCCAAACACAGAGCTATGTATATAGTGTAAGCGCAAAATTATTATTATTATTATTAAATAAAATTATATATCTAGACTAAAGGTAAGAGTGAGAAGACATAAAATATTTCTGTTATATGTATTTCTGGTGATAAAATCTCATATTTGTTGCTCCTTAACAAAGTATTAGAATCGCCTTTAATGTTAACTTAACATAAGCATAAGTTAAAATTATTAAAAAAAAATTTAGAAAAAAACGGCTGAAAATATTCTCACTTATTTTAAATTTGGATGAGGGGCAAGCGAAAGACCTTACATAATTTAATTTTAGTATTTGTAAAAAAAATAATATTGATTATAAGCATACCGATGAGATTCATTACGCGTTTGAAAGAAAAAATGGGGTCATATTTAGTTCAATGTTACAACTCGCATTAAGATTTTTTGAACTATTGATACTTACTTTGAATTTTTCGAGACAAATTATTCTGTGGCCGTAAGGAATAACAACCAAACTCAATTCAGTAAGAAATATATAGAAGAAGAAATGAGACTAAACTGCGTAATTATGTTTATTTTAAATTGTGTTTTTAGTGAAACTACCATGGAACTAAGTCCTGAGTTAATCATTTTAGTTAATTTATTGACATTTGAAGTGGTATTAAAAATACTCAAAATCGAGTTTGGCTGTTATTCTTTGTGGCCACAGAATTTATGATTTATTAAAATGTCTCTGCCCGATTAAATTATTTATTTTGGCAAAAAATATGAATATATCTACCATATGCTATGCTATCAGAACCTAAAGAAATTCGTCGTTTTGTTAGTCAACGATAAGTTATTTAATATAGAGAAATACTTAAGCTAAAAAGTAAACTGAAATAATTTCACTGGAAATTTTTGTTCAAAACGGACTTAAAGCCCGAAGCTCGATGTCTGATCCCAAATATTAGTTGCTATTCAGTTCATACTCAGTGCTTACTTATCGTACGGACAGCTTTTAGTTCCGATTAATTGCTTATACGGTCAATGAGCGACCGGCTTTTAGTATACATACGTAACGTTAGCAACACAACATTTATTTTACCTTTTAACTTCACTTATGATACTCTTCCATATGACTGCATTACACATAATATTAAACTTTAAGTTAATATTAGGCTTCGGTAGTTTCTGAGATAAACTAATTCACAAGTTCGGTCTTTCCATTGACCTGCATTTTTTAGTGCGTGTAATTTTTTATTATTATATTATCATACTTGAAGTTTGCGCTCCAGTACTACGGAACTAGGAAGAGAGAGTAATATCTGGGTACAAATGTATGCCATCAATGAAGAAGGCTGAATAATTTTTTTATGATTTACGTTCCTAAACATGTGTTTTTTTATAAATGTAAGACCAAGTATTTAGTGAATTGACAATACCAAAGCTTTTGAATTATAATATGCAATACGATAATAAAAACTATTGAACTTTGTTCAAAATAACATGAATGTATTCGTCAATGTTACTAAATGAATTAAAGGACTACTTAGTTCAGTAACGAACTACATGTGAACGGTTCACTCAAAAGAACTAAGTCTAGTTAATATGTATTGAAAGCGAAATAATTTTTAATACTTACGATTGATTGTCTTTACATGCTATATTTTCTGAGAACTGCCCATTTAACATACGTAGGCAGGTCAATACTGCGGCATACAAATTAATTCGAAGCTTTTGTGATTTAACATTACTGATAACAATCCACTCTAAAAGACGTTTCAGTATTGATTTTAAGTTTAGGATGTTTGAGTCCGCGCTTAATATATTTACATATTGTGTGCTATCAGAATAAGAAGTTTTACTTTTTTCATATCCTGAAATTAAATGAGAAGATTTGTGGTTAAGCTTACGTGTGTACTTGTATATATGTACATACAGATGTACATGTTAAAAAACGAATTTAACTATCATTGAAGATTTAGTGATAAGGAACAAAATTGAACTATCAGTAAATATTTAGTGTCAGTGAAAAAAAAATGTATTGACTCGTATCACTAAATATTTAGTGACATTGAAAATAAAATCACAATCACTAAACATTTAGTTATAGTGAAATAAGAAATGTATTATCTCAAAATATTCAGTGATGTTGAAAACCTTTAGTGATAATTAACATTTTTCAATAACACAACAGTGCTTCTCGAGGAGTAAGAGTAAGACTATCTACAATCATATGTATGAGGTTATATATATATTTATTATTCGAATGAAATACAAATGTTAAAGCTATGCGTTGTACTCGTATTTAGAGACCAAATAGTAAAATGCTGGCAAGGGGCAAAGGGCAATTTATATTCCTAGAATTAAAATTATAAGTCTGCCTCGCAGTTATTTTTCACAAATGCTTCAGTTTAAAAAGATAATTATCGAAATCAGTTCAGTACTTTGAGAGCTAAAGCGTGACAAACATTCCCCATATAAGCATTTTTATATAATAGTATAAATATAGATAAGTCATGTTTTTGAATAGACATACTTATATGTATAGTATATAGTTATATGATGGAATAATGAAAGGTGCTGTACGTTGTGAATAGGAATTTCGGGATTTCGGGATCCCGGCCTTCTTCAAATCCCGAAAATCCCGGGATCAGTCTATTCAAATCGCGGAATTGCAGAAAACAGTGAATTTAATAGCCATTTATTTTTCAAATTTTGTATCATCAAAAATGTACCTTTCAAGGGCAAAACAAAGCCTTTAGAGAATTCACAATCAATGTTATTTGTCGTATTTCTATAGTCTGCTATTAAAATAATAGTGAAATGTATGGATGCACTGTGAAATTTTGTTTAATATTGTATGTGGTATTCAGGCAATTAATCAGCAATAAACCGTTTGTAATAAATATGAGAGGTCAGTTTCTTAAAAATTTAACTTTAATTTCCATTTTTTTAAACAAAAATTAATCTGAAATAATTAAAAACAGAAAGAGCCGACCGAATAAAAAAACCTTTCAGAGTTGTATTGAAATAATAAAATTTAACATGAGTAATAAAACCAACAAATTTACATCTGTTATATTACAATAACCAATAGACAAATAACTCGGCTTGTGAACTCCCTAGAATTCGTTTTGCCCTTGCCATTATAAATTAGCTGGAGAATATCCTCCTCGAACAGAAAAATTAGCCTTACTATGATAGCGATGTTAATAGAGGTGCTTGAACGGGATAAGGCATAAAAGTAAATCAGATGGCAATTGTCGAATAATCGAAAGACATATAATTTATCAGAAGGCTTAGTAAAAGAAATTGATACTTTTTGTAATGAGGCGATAAAGGCTATCTCCTTTAGAGAGCATTAAACTTTTTGTCGACAATCCAACCAACAAGTGTTGGGGCACAGCAGTGCTTATCCACTGCATATTTTAAATGCAACAAATTTAGGTCTAGGTTGGAGGATAACACACTTAAGATTTTTATTTCTTTAAGATTGCATTTTGATCAAAATAAGGAATAATTCTGACGCGCTCAAAACGGGATGGGTTATGCATTTAATTTTACTTGAAGTATTTCTTTTTTTACTGAATGGTAATATATTAATATTTAATATTGGTCTCAAACAGTGATTAAAAACAAGTAAGAAAAGCTAAATTCGGACGAAACCGATTTTAATATACTCTCGCGATGTAGTTTTGTATGGGCAGTGCCCATAATTTCATAAAAACCCCGTTTTTGGTTTCAAATCGCTGCTAGTATTAAACAAGTATAATAATTTTGTTTATGCAGGTGCATTTGCTCTGTCATATGTATATTGGAACTTGAAGTATAAGTTATTTTGTATGTTTGTAAAATTTTACGTTTATTTCTTTTTAGTTATCGAAAAGACCAATAAATACGTACATGATTTACAACAAATCGTTCTCTTTGTTATATTAATGTTATTTTGTATACTTCTATAATACAACAATTACAAACGTGTTACATTTTTTGATAAATTAAAAATTCTAAATCAAAACTTCGTGAAATTCGGGATCCCGGAATTTTGTTTTCAGATCTCGAAAATCCCGAAAATGAAGCAGTTCTATTCGATAAAGAGTAATCTTTAGATAGCAAAGTAAAATGTTCAAATATGACACAAATGCATTCAAAACGTACCAACAACATAATGTTTGTCCAGCGTTTATTTTTTTTCGGAAAAGTAGAACCTCACGGGTTTTCCCACATTATTTAGGTTTAGTTCCAATCATTGGTTCATGAAGAAACTGAAGGTAATCCTCAATGCAAATGAGTATCGAAGCACTAAAGGCGGTTTTTTTAAATACTAATTGATTACCGAAAAAGTAGAAATACAGGTCCATGGAGTTCCCTTAGCCTTTATTATTATTACAATACAACATCCATAGGTTATATTGAATACAAAATTCAAATGATTACAGAATCAAGCAATATTTAAACCTTAAAGCTAATAAGTATATAAATTAGATTACAATTACTTGAAATCCTACAACATTAAAACTTAAAACTAAGTAAAAATTTTAAATTAGAAATCAGAAATAAGAGGTTTGAATTTAGAGAACAAAAATTAGCGAAGGGGATAAAAATGAACAATGCGTAAATGGATAATAGATAAAATATTAAAAACATCTGACAAGGGTAAACGACAATATGTTTTATATTCACTCGCTGTATAGTTTAAGTAATGTGCTTTTGAAGTGCGATGCAACTCTGCTCTAGAATTTAGCAGGCAGTTTGTTTCAAAGGCGAACCGATAAATCGAAAAGTTGACGTTGAGATATCATAAAAATGTAATTTAAATGTAAGATTTGATTTCATCGAGTCGGTTGAAGACGGCTTTTGAGAAATGGGTGTTCTTCTGTGACGATGATTTTATGGAGCAGCGTCAAACACTTAGGTTTAGATATATATTAACTATTTTCGATACTTTATCAAAAACGGATGTTTTTTTCTTGCCAATAGAATATTGTATTTAAAATTCAAATAAAATTGTTAATCTGGTCTTCGGAAATTAACCCCAGAGCTCTATTTCACTTAATAATTTTATTATATAATGTTTTATTACACAAATACTTGGTAATTTTTACAAAAACTTATTGAAATTATCGCTTTCAGAAAACTAATTATCAACAAATATCGTAAGTAGAAATAATTCAAAATGCCAAAATAAACAATAATACGTACTATAAGTTCTGCATGAAAAACTCAATTTTCGGCTACAATTGAAATTTTTTTTTACAAAACCGGTAACCAAATTCGGCAAAGAAACAACACAGTTTCTAAGGGCGTTGAAGATGGCCGATTCAGAGCAAGAAGTTGCCAACGGATAACACCTTTCATTATCTATATATATAAAATAATGTTGTGAAATGTTTTTGTGTTGAACTTTCTCGGCACTGGCTGCACCGATTTGCATGCAGTTTTTTTTGTTTGAGAGGCGAAGTCGGCCTGAATGTTTTAAGCTACATATATGCGCCGTTTGTATATGTGTCGATATGAGCATTTTGGTGTGTATGCGTAACCATGAGCGTATGTATTATGCGGCGTTATGTTCATAACTCATGAACCGATATATATGCAGACGTCGTTTATGGCTTCCAATGTTTGTGTTCAACGCACACACATGCATACCTTGATAAATGCCTATGTATTGGTGTAATGTTTTATTTGACATGATGTTGACTGCGTTGATCGATGTGGACACATCGAATGCACGCATTGTCATCCGTGACGAAGAATACTATCGCCGGGACTGAAAATATTTAATGATGTTCCAATAACTACAACAAACTCGAAATATGTTTTCAAGTGTTAATTTGTTAATGAATAAAATATTCGGATCAATTTTGTAATTCAACCAAATTTCATTGTGTGTTATTTTTGTCCAATCATTTTGACATAACCTCACATTTAGTTAATGTGTTTTCAATAGAAAGTTGATTGGAATTTAGTGTGTTTAACAACTCACTTTGTTGCTTTGGCATAACCTCACTTTTCGGTTAAAGTTTACTAGAAGTTTGACAAGTCCATGCGGTGACATGGTTTCAGTTTAATTGGTGTGCGCTAATGACATGTTCATTTTCATACAGTGTATTAATAGGATTTACATGTTGTTTTGGTAAATTTTTTCGTGAAAATTATTTGGCAGGCGAAAACATTCTTTTGTTTTGCATTTAACAAAAGTGGCATTCGGTAAAGAGCAGCTGATCAAAATGCATTTTTCTTGCAATATTTCCAAAACATCAGGAACGGCAAAACTATTGAAACGTTGTGACACCATTATTTAGGATAAATGTACCATGGCACATAAAAAATCAGTTGAAGCTTTGACCGAGCTATGAGAGATATTCGAAATAAACCTGATTTATTTGGTGGTGCATTAATATTGTTGTCAGGTGATTTCAGGCAAACATTGCCAGTTATTCCCAGATCAACTGCAGCTGACGATATCAATGCTTGCATGAAATATTCATACTTATGGAGATCTATATCAACGTTGAAATTGACCACTAATGTCCGTGTACAATTATAAAATGATCCATCTGCAGCTGTGTTTACTGAGAAATTGTTGAAAATCGGAAATGATGCAATGCCACATGATGAATCACTTTGCCATCTGATTTTTGACATTTCACACAGTCAAAAGATGAATTGATTGAAAATGTTTTCCCGAATATTGAGGAAAATTACAAAAGTCATGCTTGGTTGAGCGAGCGAGCAACTTTAGCACCGAAAAACTCCAGGCGATTTGGTGTCGTATAAATATAAATCAGTTGATACGGCAACCAACGAAAATGAAGTAGTGAATTACCCTACAGAATTCTTGAATTCATTGGATTTGCCTGGATTACCTTCGATTGAAAGTTGGAGTCACAGTCACCATGCTTCGAAATATCAATCAGCCACGTTTGTGTAATGGTACAAGAGTTGCTGTTAAGAAGCTGATGGCAAATGTTATTGTGGCAATAATCTTGACTGGTAAATTTAAAGACGAAGAAGGGTTGTTTCCTCGCATCCCAATGATACCTTCTGATTTGTCATTCGAAATCAAACGACTTCAATTCCCAATTCGTTTGGCCTTTGTTGTTACCGTCAATAAAGCTCAAGGTCAATCGTTAGAAGTTTGTTTTGTAAATCCGGTGTTTTCACACGGTCAATTGTATGTGGCCTGTTCGCGTGTGGGTAAACCATCAGTTTTATTCATCTACACCGATAATGTGGATGGAAATGTTTGGTTTTTGGTGGTGTACCAAAGAGCGTAACAATGAAGAAATTTAATTTTCATTATTGAATTCATCTTTTTAGTAATGTAATAGCCTCAACAAAATTTTGTTCAAATTTCCAAACAGAATTAAAAAAATAATATTCTATTGTTTTTATACGTTACAAAAAATATTATTTCATTTCATTTCATGTTTTAGTAGCTGCACTACGAAGTGTGCAAGGGGTGTGCTAGTGGCATCATGTAATTATGCTACACCAAAAGTAGAAACATTTAATTTATTTATTATTTGATTTTTTCAATGCAAAAATTTCAAAATTACGGTCAGTGAGATTTTGCCTTGTCGATCGATTGACAATTCCAGCAATGGCCTTTCCACTGGCGGAGAGGAAAGAAGAGCTGTGTTGTATTTAAAAACATTTTTTTATTATAGGAAAGCATTGCAAAGCATCATTGCTTCTATCATAGATGGGCACTTTGCATTACCAGTAAAAATGCAGTAATCCGTAAATTTGTACTGATAATGAAAACTTGTTTACATTACCTGTAAAACTTTACTGATTACTGAAAAATAATTTAGGTAAGCAGTACACTTTTACTGATTACTGAAATTTACTTTGCATTACCAGTACACTTTTACTGATTACTGAAAAAAATTTAAGTAAGCAGTATATTTTTACTGATTACTGAAAAATTCAGTAAGCAGTAAATTTTTACTGATTAATGAAATAGCATGGCGTTTATTTCTTTTATTTATTATGCACATGTGTATGTATATATTTACATACTATAAGTTGTTAGCTTTTTTTTAAACAAGCAATTCAAAATTTACACCGCTGAGTTTTTGTCTTCAAGAACGATTAACAATACCCGCGAATGAAAACAACCGTTCTACAGGCGCAGATGAGGATAAGGGTGTATTATATTTTAGAAACACGTTTTCAATTGCTGGATCTTTTTTTAAACAATTCGTCGTTGTGTCTCGTTCGAATAAGTATAAAATTGTTTCCTGAAGATAATTTCCCGAGTTTGTGGAAATGCACTGTATGCTAACATCTATTTAAGTGGATAAACAAATGCAAAAAATTATACAAATATTAAATGGAAAATTAAGTGTAATAATTTCACCGTTGCTTTCTTCCTCGAAATCAAGGAATGATATCTTTGGCGTTTGTGACAAAACACGAGTTTTAGCGTCGGCTATTTTACCATACTTCACCACAAAAGCATTGAACCTTTTCTTCACTTCCTCTTCTGTTTGCGTTGTAGCCGTTTCTAAGAGAGCTCTCAAAAATCTTAATTTTATAGAAAGGATAGTTATTGCAGCAATTACAGAATCCCAAGCGTCAGGTTGCAATAGGAATTTTTTTCAAATCTTTTGAGTAAGGCTTCTTTCATTCATGGCTTACTTCGGACAAATATGTAAAGCTGTAGGCTCTAAATAACGCATTTTTAGCCTTAAGGACACTATAGTAGGGACAAAGTAACCAAAGTACATGGTCTTTTCGCCCTGAAGAAAATCGATCGCCTCTGCTATAGGCCTTAATAAAGTTTGATCCATTGTCAGTGATCGTATACACGATTTTTTTCAACTGGTAACTTGTATTGCTTGTTTATGTCGCATATCAGTTTCGTAACATGATCAAAAGAATGGGTTCCTTTAAATCTTCGAAAAGCCAGTGATACAGATTTCCTTTCAAAATTTTACACATCTAAGCAATGGCAAGTGTAACCAAAAAATGATCAGCAGTAACGCACAAGTATTCAATTTTAACCAGCTCAGAAGGAAGGTTTTGGACATACTTATTGTGGCTCTCTAAAAGTAACCTTGTAACTGAACGTCTACTTGGAATACTTTATCCTGGAAATAGTTTTGAAGCTTTGGCCACTAACAATGGACAAAATAATCTCGGTTAAAAAAACACTTGCGGCCTGCACTTTGCCTGCTCTCTTCTTTTATTCTTGAAAATTGCAAAATGTTTGTGGATATTCTCTCGATTCAAATGATTAATGAAATTAGAGCTTACACTTATTTTTTTCCGCAAACTTGGCAAATAGCAATCAAGCCTCACATTGCTTTTTCATGAGGAGTTATGTTTACCTACATATTAATAAAATTGTTAAACATTGTACGAGTATAATATATGATGGCATGTTTCTTTTTAAATTACCTTTTCAGTAATTTTGAAAAATGATTCACTAAAAAGAACCTTATTTACACCATTCAGTTCTTAATTCATCGACAAATATTGGTTGCTACTTGAAGTTTCACTTAAGTCACTTATTTGTAATCCCCGACCATTTGAACAACTTGGAAGATTCTGTGCGCTAACAAAATCTTGATCATCATTACAATCATCACCATCGTTAATTAATACACTCATTTTATTATTTTTTATACTGGAAGTTGATATATAAAATTGTTGAAAAAGTTATAACAATAAAACTATGAATCACTATTACCATTTACGTGATTATGCACATGAAACTTAGGTCATTTGCTAAAAGACTGTTGCAACTTAAAAATGAGACTTTAGAGGTAAGGATGTAGCAGCTGCTGATATATTGCCTAACATTAAGTAAAAGTCATGCTAGGATAATTTGTAGTTTCCACGTGAGAAGAGAACATACAAATTCAATTTCATACGTTTTAGAACAAATTGAAATATTAAAGGCTTTTCCTGAAAAGACTACAAAAAATGTAATATTATACAAGGTGGTGCCAAAGTAAACTTCCGATGTTTTTTGGCTGTAATTTAAAGAAAAAATGAATTCTTGTGGATTATTTTTATTTGGTATTTAATTTTTTTTACATCAAGTCGAGAATATGATGTCATGTAAATGGCCGCCGCCACAGTTGATTGTCATTTGAGCCCTTTTTATGGCATTTTCCATCACTTTGGCCAAAACTTCCGGCGATAGGTCCTCACATTATTGACGGATATTGTCTTTAAGAGCTGCAAGAGTCTGAGGCTTGTTGACATAAACCCGCGACTTCAAAAAGCCCCACAAAAAGAAGTCTGGAGCGGTCAAATCAGGCGATCTTGCTGGCCAGTGCAAATTGCCAAAACGGGAGATTAGGCGCCCGGGAAATCCTTCAGCATATCGGTTGTGGCACGTGCAGTGTGTGCCGTTGCACCGTCCTGTTGGAACCACATGTTTTCCAATCCCAACTCATCAAGTTGCGGCAAAAAGAACTCGTTGATCATTGCTCTGTAGCGCTCACCATTCACAGTAACCGTTTGGCCCGCGACGTCTTCGAAGAAAAAAGGTCCGATGACTCCTCCAGCGAAAACAGCACACCATACAGTGACTTTGAGCGGGTGTAATGGCTCTTCGTGGGTTACACGCGGATTTTCAGTGCCCCAGAAGCGTAAATTTTGCTTATTTACGTACCCGATAAGACGGCCAGGAAATCTGCGACGAAATTCACGTTGTGCCAAAGTCACCGACCGATTATTGGTCAAATAAATAGTCAGCAATATTCCGCGTTCTGGAGCAGTGTAGCGTAACATTGTTTATTAACGTGTATTTCGCATGTGTTTACTACAGAAATCATTTTTTGATAAGAGGATTACTTTTGCGCCACCTTGTAAATATTGCCTTCTTGAATAAAACAGAAGTTAGAAGTATGAAACGAAAATAGCAGGGATTTTTTTTGTCAGTGCATAAACAAATATAGGGTTTTTTTTAGACATGTGGTTTTTAAGAAGATATACCATACAACGCATATAATTTAATGCTATGGCCAAAAATTTTGCTTTATTATAAAGATAAGGGTTTACCATTATGTTTTAAAAATGATTCGGCTCTAATAAATTCCAGCCGAGGCCCAATTTTCGACAACAGAAATTGGAATCGTATGTCAGCAATAATGCGCCGAATATTCTCTTTTAAGGCGTTTTAAATTTGGCAAACCAAACGGAGTATAATTCAAGTACCAGCTGTCAAAATACCAACTCCGAAAAAAGTACTGTCTCATTTAAAACAACACGTCTAAAAAAAGCACCTTATACCATATATTGTTTTGTCCTTTGCTTTGACTTATTTCTCTCTCAACATTTTGCAAATAGTCTTGTCTCCTTTTGAGATATAAGCAATGTATTTAATGAATGTTTGCCATTTTGAGATATGTATTAGCAATATTTTTCGTGGCAAATTTTTTTCGATAGGGTTATATAAAATAAGTTAATTCTTTAAAAAATATCACATAAATATTTGTGTTATAAAAAAAAATAACTCCGACTTCAAAAAATTATCAAAAAGCAAGGCGAAGTGTGACCCACTTGAAATGTGCATTTTATTATACTCGGGTTCACTCAGCTATAAAATCGCTTACCCAAATATTTTCTGAACGCTCTTAATTAAATTTTTAAAATTTGGACGAAAACTTGGTAATTGTCATAAATTTTGTATAATATTTAAAACTTTAATTTATATGTTTTAAAAATTAACTATATCTTTATAACGGGTGGCCGCTGTCGTCGAGTTGGTAGCGGTGCGTGCTATATCTTGATATGCCGGTGAGTTCGAGGTTCGAATCTCAGTCAGAGCAAGCAAAATCTTAATTATAGAAAAAGTTTTTCTAATAGCGGTCACCCCTCGGCAGGCAATGGCAAACCTCCGAGGGTATTTCTGCCATGAAAAAGCTTCTCATTAAATACATCTGCCGTTCGGAGTCGGCACAAAACTGTAGGTCCCTTCATTTGTGGTATAATATAAAAGACGCACACCACAAATGGTAGGATAAGCTCGGCCAAACACTGAGCTATATAGTGTACGCGCCAAAATTATATTTATATTATATATAACAACCCATTGAAAAAAATTTGTCATGAAAAAAACATTGATAATATCTTAAAAAATATATATATCGTTTTTGTTCGCCAGTATACATAGAAAATGCATGTAAAAAATCCTAACACAAATAATAATGGCATTGGCGTGAATAACTTCACTTGACCTTGAGTATTTTAAGCATACAATTAGTAAATAGGTAACTAATGAATAATCAGCAATCAATGACCCAACAGCATCGTTTAATTACCGCGACTATACACCAAAATGAATTTTTTTCAACAAATTAGTTGATAACCAATATCGGACTTAAAATATAAATTCACATGTATTTATTTTTGTTGATGTTTGACCTGCTCATTTATTTAATTATTTGTTTTAAATGTGTTAAAGGTCAATTTTCATTGGATAATTTTTCACTAAAAGTTTATTGATAGTGCAATTTTTATTACACTAGTGATAGTGAAAAACAAAAACACTATCACTAAATGTCTAGGGTGGATTTTGCTTTTAACTACCACTCATTGGTAGTGCTATTTAGTGGTAGTGCAAAATTTCCAACCCTGGTATGCACATGTTAATGTCGTCGGGTATCTTTTCCTGTATCTGTTTAAAATAAAATAATATAACAGTTGGAAGGATAAACTTTCACTAACCTCTAACTTTATTAACATTTTTTTTAAATGAATACGTATGACTAAAGAATCATCTATATACCTTTTATCAAATATATGAAAGGATGGCTTTACAAAAAGTTACTGATTTATTGATTATTTTGAGTTTTTGAATTTCATGTTACAGTTTTGGTATGTATGTATATGAGAATGATAAAATGAACACAGAATGAATACAACATTAAAAAGGAATATAGATAAATAAAATGAATGCAACACAGAACAGAGCTGTATTAGTAGGTATAGCTTCTAGGTTGCTTGGCTGGTGTTTGAGATCTTACAGCCGGCCAATCCTGATTATCGGAGACGCCCTCGTCTCCATCGTCGGTATCGTAGAAACCTTCAAAGTTCGGTAGGCTGCACCAAGGTTATAACTTGTCGGATGAGTATACGGATGAATAGTGCCGTTGTTTTCGACTAGATATTGGTACATCTTCGATTACCTAACGATCGTTACCCATTACCTTTGTTACGATGAAAGGCCCTTTGAATGGGGGTTCTAATTTGCGTAAGCTCCCAGTACTGGCAGGTTCATTCTCAGCAAGCACGAGGTTAGGTCATTTTGTTGTTCGTAGAATTTAATGTCCATTGTATAGCTAGAAGCTCTTAGTCCCAACATTTGTTCTCGCTCGTTGAAGGAAGTAACATGCTTAAAATCGTTCGGTTTGCTCGCTCATCATGCCCATTCGCACGCGGTGTCCTTACCGCATTCAGTACGTGTTTCATATCGTTGTCGCTGCAGTACTTCTTGAAGTCATGGGACGTGAACGCTGTCCCGCGGACAATTACTATTCTCGATGGTACACCAAAATATTTGCTAACCTCATTGAGTACCTCAATGACGTGGCGCGTCGCTGTACTTTTAACTGCCTTTACGATTGTAAATTTTGTAAACGCTACTACGAACACTATGACATATTCGTTTCGTTTCTTGCTCTTCGGATGGTGGTGGTATTCACCATAGTCGTCACTCTCGCCTTTGTTTTCGCTCATAACTTTGCTGATTGTTTCGCGCAATTTCTCGTCTTAATGTTGCATGCTATAAACCCAATCATTCGTCTCTGAAGTTATCTTAGATACTTTTAATGATGCTGTGTCAAGTTCTTCGCTGTCTTGGTTTGGCATTCTACTTAGCAAATCAATATGCTCCATACGACGACTCGGTCGATGTTCCAACAAAATATCAAAATCCTGAATACGCAACCACCAGCGCGCTATTCTGGGTATAAGCTTTATTTTACTCATGGCTGTCGTTACCGCGCTACAGTCAGTCACAACCACGACATGCTTACCCTGTACATAATATCGAAACCGCTCTAAACTGCTAACTACTGCTAACACTTCAAGCTCTGCTATAGTAAGCAACATGCTTCCAATCACCATTATATCTCTGAAGTAGTACACCCGCAATTCCTAAGGATCTTGCGTCTGTATGGATCTGATGTTCCGCTTGTACTCTATACATACACTGTCATAACTGGTTTTAAAGTTAACGCCTTCTTCAACTCGCAAAAAGATTTATCATGCTCATCTGCCCATTCGAACGGCTGCCCTTTTCGTAAAAACTTTCTCAACGGTTCGCTCGTGATTGAATACCCCGGAACAAATCGACGGAAGTACCCGCTAAGACCAAGGCACCTTCTTACATCTGTTGTGCCCTTCGGAGTAGTGAAACTACTAACGGCTGCAGTCTTCACACTTCCGGGACTCACACCGTCGGGATGAAGCTGATGCCCCAGAAACTCAATGGTTTTCTTTAGAAACTCGCATTTATTGATGTTTAATGTAAGTTTTAGCTGTGGCATGGCTTCGAAAACTAGCGCTAATGGCAGCCTACTAATACATCGTCCATATAATGAAGCATATCTCCCGGCTTAGTCTTGTCGGCAATATTCTGCATTAAACGCTGGAACACCGCAGGCTCAATCTTGAGCCCAAACGGCATTCGCTTAAACTCGTACAGCCCCTTTGTTGTGATAAATGTCTCAATTCTTGACAATTATAACATTTAATATTTCTTTTGTCAACGTCACTTTTATGATTACTCTCTTTACTGTTATTTAAATTTTCATTATCGGTCTATTATATTATAGTATTATAACTTCTACCGCTTTGAGTATTGTTGCTTTCCCCTTTTGATTTTTACCCCAAAAACTAATTTTAAACGGAGTTCGGCCGTTCGCGCACGTTTAAACTTAGTTTAACTTACCCCTGCGAGGGCGGGCACCTTGGCGTGGTGCAGGGGCTTAGGCGTTTCCCACCAGGAGCCGTGTATGGAGCGGAGTGACGATGTACAATTGTTTATCTATCTCCATGCCGGTTCCAAGTGGGAGCGCTGACCAAGAACCGCCACCTCCTAATCCAGGGTGTAATGCGACACCGTGCCCATTGGAAGGTTTGCAGCCAGGAGAGCAACAACCGGCTGTATTCACACGGCGCCTCCTCGACACCGGGCCGCATCGAGGAGTAACTGGGCCTTACCGCGCTACGGTGCGCTGGCGTGGTGGACCTCAGAGATCCCCTTTTTTAATTTTTGACCGCTGAGCTTTGCTTAGGCCGAGCTGGCGGTCGTACGAATAAGATGAATACAACTAACAAAAAACAACAACAACAACAACAACACCAAAAAAAACACCAACAGCAAAAGCAGCATAACAGCAAGCTTCAGCAAGCGCATAGTGGCAGCGGTGTTCGTACGGCGGGCAGCGGCGCGAACATGCCTCAGGCGTCAACGAGAAGAGGCAGCTTCATGGAGCGCCTGACTGATCAGGAGGCTGCCCTATTCATTGAGCATGCGAGAGATGACGATGAGGCGCCTAGCACCAGCGCATGCAAGCGCAAAGAAACTGCTCTCAGCGGAGGTAAGGCAGGGTGTGAAGGTGAGTCAACCGGTGCGAACCTAACCGCCGGAGTAGATCGGTCGCAAAGCCGACCCGGCACTTTCTGCTCTTCTAATTTCAGAGAGAGCGAAGCGAGAGAGAGCCCTAGCAGACGACGTGCACCCAGCAGGCACCGCCCGGACCGCAACCGGTCAAAAAGCCGGCGTAGGTCCAGGAGTGAGTTGCGCTCGGGTAGCGATCAGCGCCAGAAATCGCCAGGCAGGTGGGAAAGGTCACGCAGCCGCTCTGGCTCGCGGACATCCCAAGCAGCAGGGTGGCAGCTGCAGAGACGAAAGCCCCGCAGGGCGAGACTACCTCCACTTCCCCCCCTCCCCCCCCCCCGGGGCCAACCGGGGGCCCTCGATGACCATAACCTCAAGGGGTTGAGCGGGGCCGGGGTAAAGTGGTACAGCCGCTATCTTGTGCAGGGGAAAACCCCAGAAGAAGCTCGAGCCATGGCAGGTGTTCGGATGGAGGTCGAAAAAGAAGAGCGAGAGCGCAGGGACCGGCGTCAGGTAGTCAGGGGGGCAGATGGGGGAGGGGCGGCAGCAGGCCACTCAGCAGTCCAGCTACTCGGCAGCCCTGAGGGGCATCCAGGTGGCTGTGCTGCCGAGAGATTACCCAGCGGCGGCCCTCAACTCAGACGACCTCACAAAGCTGCAGGACGCCATTGTACACGAAGTCTTTAAGGGAGCGTCCTTTCCCTTATCATTCTACGGGGTGTATTTCCGGTCGGGAATGCTCCTCGTGGACTGTAAGGATGACAGGACGGTAGGTTGGCTAACCGAGAAAGCCGGCGAACTGGAAAGGTGGAAGGGGCCGGTGATGTGCGTGAAGAGGAGGGATCAGATTCCCCTACTGCACAACGTTTCGGTCTTCCTACCAAGAAGTGCCGATGAAACAGCGGAGTACGCGCTTCAGCTGCTGAAGACCCAAAACGAGGGCATTCATTTCTCAGTATGGAGGGTCATTTCCAGCAGCACCGAAGACGGCGGGCTGAGATCGAATCTGGGAATAGACGATGGGTCTTACCTCGCCATCAAAAGGGCAGGCTTCATCCTGTACTACAGGTTCGGCACGGTTGTGGTGAGGCCGTGGAGGAGAGAACCTCGCGGCAACAAAGAGCCTAAAGCCCAGGGTTCTTTGGACTCTGGTGCCAAGGGCGTTGCCGTTCCTCCCACGACTGTGCCCCCTGCAAACGCGCCAGTGCAAGGCACCCAGTCGTCTGCCCAACCAAGTCCAAAGGATGCAGCCAAAGACAGCAGCCGGGAAATCAACATTCCCGATTCCGAGGAGCTCCTAGAGGAGCTTGATCTGAGGCGACTCGAGCTGGACGGGGTCAGTGAGGGCGATATACTGCTCTCGGACCTTGAGGAGCCAGTGCTATGAGTAATGCAGCATTGTCAGTAGCCTAGGTCAACCTCCACCACGCAGTGGCCGCTTCGGCAGTCATCGCAAGGAGGTTTACTACGGACGACCTGGGCATTATACTGACACAAGAGCCGTGGGTCTTCAGGGGCCAGGTAAGAGGCCTGAACCGCAGGAGTAACAAGGTAATTTGGGAGATCTCCTGTGACAGGCCAAGAGCATGTGTAGTGCTAAAGTACAATATTAAACACTTCTGCATTACAGAGTTTTTAACACAAGACCTGGTGGCGGTGCAGGCGACGGTGATGGTAGGCGAAGAGACTACGGATGTCGTCTTCGCTGCTGCATACTGCCCGGGGGACGACACCAACGTGCCTCCCCTTGAAGTACAGCAGCTGGTGGGGCACTGCAGACGCAGAAGGCTTCCGCTAGTTCTTAGCTGCGATGCGAACGCCCACAACGTCGAGTGGGGCAGCACAGATACCAACCCCCGCGGTGAGTGCCTCTTAGAGTATATATTAAGCGAGAACTTAGGTATCCACAACGTTGGACATACTCCAACGTTTGTGACCAGAGTAAGACAAGAAGTACTGGATGTCACCCTTGGAAACGATTTGGCCAATCCTTTGATTTCGGGGTGGCGGGTCTCATCGGAACCCTCCCTCTCGGATCACAGGATCATCCAATTCGAGCTAAGAGCGAGGACCAAGGTAGAAGCAATCAGACGCAACCCCATAAGAACAAACTGGGCTTTGTATCACGAGCATTTAGAATTGAACTTAGCAAACATTGAGCGTAACAATAAGAGAACAAGCTGTATGGAGTTAGAAAGCAGGGTCAGTGGTCTGAACGGCGCCATTACGGACGCCTTTCACTCTAGCTGTCCCGAGACGAGGCCGGGAGGTAAAACCCAACCTGGCTGGTGGTCTCGGGAGCTCTCGGCGCTCCGCAATTAAGTGCGAAGGCTCTACAACAGAGCCAGGCGCACGGGGCGCTGGGAAGAGTATTCGACATGCCTAACGAAGTACAGCAAAGAAATCAGAAAATCAAAGCGTAGCAGTTTCAGAAAATTCTGTGAGAGCATTAGCT